>JAXGGA010021573.1:0-16365 GCA_038373865.1 Uloborus plumipes | reverse complement strand
CACGGAAAGTCGAGGAGCTGACCTTTTCCCGCAACTCCCGTTCTCCGCACCGCAGAAGTTCGTATAATCGGCAGCGCTCGTCTTCGAGGAATAACCAGCACTCCAGTGGACTGTGTTACTATCATCGCCGGTTCGGACAAGATGCTAGAAAGTGTGCCTCGCCTTGTAATTTCAGTAACCAAAAAAACGCCCAAACTCCGCCATAGCTGGGATGACGGAAAATCTCTCCAATTCCAGCAGCAGATTATTTGTGTTTGATCGCAAAACTGGTCAGAAATTTCTTATTGACAGCGGTTCGGAAATCTCCGTTCTGCCTCCTGCAACTTCTCAAAAACGAAATGCATCTTCAGCATTTTCGCTGTACGCAGCAAATAATACAAAAATTCCTGCGTACGGAATGATTCATCGTCAACTAGACCTCGGCTTACGTTTAAATTTACCGTGGACATTTGTGGTAGCCGACGTAACTTGTCCCATCATTGGAGCCGACTTCTTAAAGCATTTCAACATCATCATTGATCTGCGTAAAGAACGGCTAATTCACGCAGAAACATCTTTACGTGCTTCCGGAAGTGTGCAACCTACGCTACAAAAGTCGGTGCATCTAGTGTGTGACAAATCATGTGAGTTCCAGGATATCTTAAAAGAATTTCCAGATTTGACAAACCCCACCTTAGTGCATAAATCAATTCCACATTCCACAGTGCATCACATCTTAACAAAAGGCCCGCCTGTGTATGCTAAACCTCGGCGTTTACACCCATCGCCGCATCAACAGGATGCGTGCCAATCTTTTTCCTCGTTGTACATAGCATTTTTGTATATAATATTTAATCAAGTGAATAAATGTTTGGTAACAACTATATCTTTAATCGGGTGTCACAGCAAGTACTTTAAAAAAAATTTGATGTATAAAAAAATAATAAAAATAAAAAAGAAGAGTAAAAAAAAAAGCACAAGAGGGTTGTGAAGATTTTGGTGGGGGGAGGGATGGGCACCCCTGCATCAAACGGGCCGAGCACCGGCGGGGGCATTGATTTCCGTTCGGAATCCTTTTTTCTATCCGGAGAAGATTCATGCTGATTAAGAGATGCGGTTCTTTTGTTCCGTGGCTGAGTGGCGACGGGGGTGAATAACTCCCACGAGTTCCACGCGTCTGCTGTCAATGAACCGACGATGTGTCGCAAGATACTTGTGGACAAGCACTCTCTTAAGTTTTCACATTTTTTGAGTCTGGTAAAGCGAAGGGGGAAGGGGATTATGAGATAAAACTTTCTCGCGCCAGACGAAACGAATTATCCTGAGTTTTCTAACTGGGAGAGAGTGAAAGTTTGGAAGAGATGAAGGGGGAAAAGTAAAACCGAAAAAGAAAGAATGTAAGAGACAAAGGAGAAGTGAAAGGGAAAAGAAAGGAAAAAGAAATACGGGAAGGGAGAAGGAGAGAACTTGTGGAAGCAGGGCCTGATTACTGAATAGGCCAACGAGGCCGTGGCCTAGGGCTCCCACAATTTAGGGGCCCCCAAATAGCTAAAATTGCTGAAGTCAATGCCTAAATTTGTTTTATCCTATGCCTAAAATTGTAAAGCCTCTGTACAGGGGGCCTCATAAAAGTATTTGGCCTAGGGCCCCGTGATATCTTAATCAGGCCTGCGTGGAAGAGCAGCAAGGTTTTGAAGAAGGGTTCAGTTGTCGAAGTAAACAATTCTCGTAATTTTGCTTTTGCATGTTTCTCTTAAATTCTTACTCAGTAACAGCTTCTATCTTCTTTCTCTCTCTCCTTTTTTCTCTTCCTCTGTTTTTTTTTTTTTTTTTTTTTTTTTTTAAATTTTCGTAAATAGAACTTGTTAATGACGAAGATCATTTTTTATTTTTGATTGGGAAAACCAAAAAACAAATCTATTTTGAAACATGGGGAAAAAGTGAAGAGAAAGAAGAGGAAAACTAACAAGATAAATAAATAAAACGAAATAAGAATAAATAAATAAATAATTTAAGAATAACGAAAAAGTAAAAAAAAAATAAAAGGAGATGGAACAACTAAAGTAGTAAAACTTTTGTGAAGAAATGTTAAATGAAAATGTTTCTTCTCCCTCATCTTTTTTTCCCCTTTCTTTTTTTCTGAGCAATGGCAATGCTATATGTTTTCTTTTTTGGCTTCAAACGTCGTGTAGTCCCTCGTTCAAATTGGCAGTCTGTCAACGTCTCGCGTCCCGGTGCTCACTGCTCAACTGACCCAGACCTGCTGACCGGCCGTCCCTACAGGTGGCCCATGCAGCACATGGTGGCGCAGCTAGACGGAGTCAGCTGCTATAGTCCCGCTGCACTACCGTGTAGGACATGGTGGCAAAGGAGCACACACACACACACACCTATCGGAATTCGTCATTGCGAAAAACATTAATTTCAATTGGAGATGCAAACATTTAATTTTTTTTTCTTCAGTTTTTTGCTAAAGTTTACCAATTGATACTGATACAATATTTGCTTTTGTTTTAACAGAGAAAAACTAGAACAAACCTTTTTTTTTGTTGGGAAATGATTAAAAAAAAAAAAATAATAATAAAGTTACGAAAAAAGAACAAACAGGAAAACAAGAAGAAAACTGAGAAAGGGGTTATAAGAATTGCAAGACGCAATCCCAAAAATGGCCCCGCTGTCATTCTTAATGCGAAAGTGAAAGCGATAGTAGGGAAAATCAAAATACCAGGCTCAGTTGAATCTCGAAAAATTAATCCAGATATTTTTTTATTTATTGGAATAAAATAGTTTGCTTTTCCTTTGATGTACCAGTTTCAACCAGATATTTTAGTCGCTGACGTCATGTCAGACGTAAAATTGCGTCACTGAATCTGTCCCCAGTCAAATATTTTTCTTCAGAAAAATGAATGTTTACATCTCTTTCTGTATTACATACACATGTTCAAAACTATTCTAAAGAAACATAACACGAGTGCCCTTAATAATAAATAACGACATAAAATGGCACAATAAAATTCATATGATATCTAGTAATTATCAATAAATATATTCAATGGACAGTTAATTATCGCACGCGTGACTAAAAAGTAACAAAGGAAATCTTCCAAGCTCGTCAAAACAAACAACTCCAAAACTTCTTTCATTTTCTAACGGAAGTTTTGCCGGTGTTCAAGGGCGGAGTCGACTCTTTGGAAGGGAAGAAGTGGGATTGCTGAGAATTCTACTAATATAGTCTTAAAACAAACAGGGCCACCACGACAGTAATTTTTGGGAAGGGGGGAATTCTCAATTTACCGAAGGATAAAATACCATTATGCGAACATACCTACATCTAATGAGAAGATATATAATAAGAATGAGTGAAAGAGAGAGAAGAAAAAAATGTTATTTTGTGAAAAAACAAAGTTTAAAAATCAATAGGACTTTTTTTAAGTTTTGAATTGAATTACTTCAACTTTTGCGTTATTTGTGTCAGAACCATCTACATTTTTTCAAGAATCAGAACAGCTTGCTTGGGTTCTGTTCTGATGCATGCTTCAATCTTGATGTTACTACCAGGGTTGCCAGATTTAAGAACTGTAAATACGGGACAGGCTCTTGGGGGGGGGAGGGGATTGAAAGATTATGTGTAAAATTTGAATTTTAACAGCCTTGACTTTAATATTTAACGTTTCTCACAAATTAAATAGTAAAGAAAAAAATACACAATGATCATATGAATAAAAACTTCATTTTTTACCATTGCATAGTTATTTTCAGTCATGAATATTAGTGGGAAAAGGTTTAACGCTAATTATTGTGAAAATTCATATTTCCCTGTTATTAACTCCCTTTTTCTTGACTCAGGCCCATCATTTCAAATTTTGCCGCGGGGGGGGGGGGGGAGGGCAAAAGGTGACTTTTTCCAAATTTCAATGTAACTTATACCAAAAAAAAAAAAGTCCACTGATATGTAAATACATTAATTTCCCTAAACCAGAGGGGGAGGCCACTGACCACCTGTCCTGATGTCCCAAACAACGGGCCTGTCTTGGAGTGAAAAATATAATAGTTGCTTCTACTGATGACTAATGTTGTGCTTTTTTAAAAAGCTGGACGTACCAATAGAATTTGAATGCAAAATAATTTTAATGAGTCATTAACAAACATTTTGATTACAACTGAGTAGGCATAGAATTAAACCTTACTAGTTGAATTCACTAGAAGTTAGCCTAAAACAAATTAAAAAAAAAAAATCAATATTCAATATTTTTTGGGGGAACACTGTACAGTTTTGTCAATATTATAACATGATAATTACTCTTATATAATGTCAGAATATTCCTTTTTTCGAAAATCGTATTTGCTACTTGATTTTACTGCTGCAATAATTATTTCTAAGTTTTGATGGTCTTTAGGTTGCCATAAAGCTCACTGTAATTTATATTTCTGTAGCTCATTGTAAACATTATGTATCTTAATGATTTTAAAAATCGTATTTGTTTGCCAAATGGAATAACATTTATTTACATCTTTTAGTATAAAAGCAAAACGAAGCGAAGCAAATTTCAAAAGATTGAAATTCATTGATTCAAAAAATCTAGTGACTAATAGTAGCTGAACACATATTTCTTACATAATTGAAAAATTGAGAAGGGCTTTTTATATAATACGGCATAGTAAAATCATTTACAAGGAGATACACACCACTTTTACAATGAACTTTTGTTGAATTGATTGACACAATAATTTCTACCCTAAATGAATGGAACACTAACATTACTTTAGAACAGGAAAATATTATAATTCAATCAATTTTCTTATCACTCTATCTCACATTTTTTTGTTTTACTTCATTTTTTTTTCTGAAAACAATATTTCGTTTTGAAAATGCTGCTTCTAGCCAGAATACGGGACTTAAACCGTCCCGTATCAAAGTTCTCCGGGACGCGGGACAATATTTCAAAAAACGGGACTGTCCCTTGAAATCCGGGACGTCTGGCAACCCTGGTTACCAGGGCTGCGGAGTCGGAGGAAAAATGGTCGACTCCGACTCCGGGATTTTAAAACTTTCGACTCCGACTCCGACTCCCGACTCCTGCTTTTTTTTATTATTTTTTTTACCCAAATATGAAGAGGGAAAAACCCTAAACAAAGGTTGAAATATTAAGACCATTTTTAAAAGTTTCATTTTTATTCATGGTCGTAGCTAGGACTCACTTTAGGGGGGCAGATAGCAAACTGGGGTATCCCAGTCGGAGGTCATGAGAGGTCATTGTGACCTCTCAAAAAGTTCAATTTTCTCAAGAATTCTCGCAGGTAATTTCACCACATTCACCTCAATTCTCGGAGGTCACTGTGACCTCCCAAAAAGTCCATTTTCTCCAGAGCAAAAGACAAGTGCCGCTATTGTCATTTGACTCCGTACAAAACTAATCATTTTTTTGTTAAATGGCCAGACTTTATTTTAACACATTGCATTTTTGCTGCAAAGACCCGCCATTTGAAGCACTTTTTAATGATCCTAGATGCTAAGGATTTGGATATTGGACGCTGAAAATTTGTATCTGTTAGTTTCAAAGATATGTTTTCACCTCCATAAAGTTTCATCCAAATCGGAGGTGGTCGGAGTCGGAGTCGGAGTCGACATGTTTTTCAGCGACTCCGACTCCGACTCCTTTGGTTCAAAAGCAGTCCGACTCCGACTCTCCGACTCCGACTCCGCAGCCCTGCTGGTTACTACAGCTAATTCTTCTGAAAGTTTTCGATTTTTGTAGGTTTTCTACAAGTGGATCAACCAATAACGGATCCAGAAATGTTCCAAGGAAGGGGCGATTGTTTTTTTTCTACCCCCTCCCTCTATTTTTAGCACATATCCTGGTTAACACATCTTTATTACAAATGTTTCGTGCTTTCAATTTCGAAAAAATTCCAGTTCAGAGCCTCCCTAATCCCAAACACCTCTCATAGTATCATCGAAGATTCTCTAAAATTACCTTTTTTGAACTTCAAAGTATAAAAACTGCTGGAGAAGAGTTCCTCAAGGGAGGGGCGATCACCCCTCCCTTGTATCCGCCCCTGGGATCAACGTACTTGGTATAACGTTGTAGTTTCATACCAACGTTCTTGACACAAAAAAATGATGTCATATTTTCTATTTATGATAAAAAAAATACTATCCAAATCGGCACAAAAAAAAAAAAGTGGCAGCAGTTTTTGCTTCTGTCGGCACTCCGGGAGTGCCGACAGAAGTGAAAACTTGAAAAATTACGAGTGTATTTTTTAAATCATCAGGAAAGATTTTTTGAATCGTCAACTCAACTCGAGTGTAAACGGGGCCAATTTATGTAGACACTTATGTACAGAGGTGTCGGTAACAGTGTTGCGAGTTCAATGGTTTTTTTCTTGTCTCAAAAACTGCCGGCATGCATGTGCATCTATGTACGTAGATGCGTAATATATATCCCTTTTTATATACAAAGGTATCGGTAACGGTAACAGTGTCTTCATTTCAATTGTTTTTTCCATCTCAAAAAATGCCTAACTTGCCTAAAGAAGTTTTCACTCCAAACAACTTCGAAAGAAAAAACATTGATAAAAGGACATTAAACAGCATGAGTCAGCACAATGACAAATGCAATGAGCAACGTGAGCACAAATGAGCAGGATAACTGCACACACCTGATCAAAGTCTCGGCATGTTTAAATATTGAGTTCTATATACAGGGTGTCCACTCCAATCGTGGACCAATAGCTAATTTCTAAACCTTTAGAGATACGCATATAGTTTATTTAGGAAAAAATCTCCAAATTACGAAAGGAATTTTGGGTCTATTCAGTGTTTTTCAAAAAATCAAATTTTGAAAGAGTTACGAAATTTAAATTTTTATACAGTCCTACCAATCATATTTAGTAAAACATTCTTGACACTGTAACGTTTAAAACTAAAAAAAAATCACTCTTCTACCACAAAAATTGACCGAGTTATGACGTTTTGAAAAATCAAGATTTTGCATTGTTTCATGACGTCATCGAGAGATCGCTTAAGGGACCGTATGCGAAATCCTTCAAAATCTTGATTTTTCAAAACGTCATAACTCGGTCAATTTTTGTGGTAGAAGAGTGATTTTTTTTTAGTTTTAAACGTTACAGTGTCAAGAATGTTTTACTAAATATGATTGATAGGACTGGGGGGCTGTATAAAAATTTAAATTTCGTAACTCTTTCAAATTTGATTTTTTGAAAAACATTGAATAGACCCAAAATTCCTTTCATAATTTGGAGATTTTTTCCTAAATAAACTATATGCTTATCTCTAACGGTTTAGAAATTAGCTATTGGTCCACCCTGTATATTTAAAAGATTTTAATTTAATGATTGATGCTAATTTAATGAGTAATTTATAAATGAGTAATCTTTAAATGAGCTGTACGTTAATGGCACAATTTTTGTTGCATACTGAAATAACACTTACGTCTTATCAAAAACATTTGCACAAAAATTTTATGAATTTAGCAAGAGCAACTTCTAGCGTGCGTACATGAATACCCACACTTTTTTTTTCTCAATATTTGTGCTTCTGAAGTTAGTAAGAAAATGCCAAACATTGCGTAAAAACAACACTGCAAATACTTCCGCAATTGAAACTATGGCTTTTCTCTATTTTTCTATGGTTATTTCCCTTTTCAGAGAGAGAGAGAACAAAACTGTTGGGAAAGTGCACATTTATATTCCGGAATACGAAAAAGCCAGAGAAATGAAGAGGCAGTTTTTCACCTTCAGAAGTGATTTAACTCTTTTGTATGCCTGGGGCGCACTAAATCTTGATTTGCTTCCCTCTCTATTTCTTAATCGCCAATCTCCATATGAAAAAGGTTCAAAGAAAAGGAAAATAATGGCTCATAAAACGTCTTTCTTCCCAGTGATGTATGTATATGCATATTTAACAATATTATTAGAAACCTTTCACACATTTTGTCAACACACGTAGTAAAAGGGTACTTACGTATTATCCCGTCGAATATTTTCGTCAAAACTTAAATTATGCAACTACAAACCAAAATTGTATTCTGCTCAAAAACGGTTATTTCTGAAGCATTTTGGCCTATCTAAACATAAAAATCACCTTAACAAACTAACTCTTGTTTTCAAGATACAAAGTCAATAAAGTAACGAAATCTCACTAATGTTCAATTTTCTCCGGCAGACAGAAGATCCTCCCATGGAACTAACCGCCTTTAAACTTCTAACCTTGGTCGCGACAGAAAATCTCATTTCAAAAAATACCATGGGACTTCGAAACATTTAAATTCCAGGGCGAGAGAAATGGCATAAATGAGTCTCTAGCAGATCCACCCATTTCTGCTTCTATCCATGATCTTTCTGTCGGGTATTATGAATAAGGGCTCTGCTCCACATCAGCGGAAAACGCGACCGAAACCGAAGGCAGAAACCGAAAATCCGAGTACTTTCCATAGGAACACCATTTAATCAATTTTACGTTTCTGCTTTATTTTTCTGCTTTACGTCAATGTGGAGCAGGGCCCTAACTTTGCGAAAGCTATGAACAAATATAGTTTTTCCATAACCTCAGACCTTAGAGGTTTAATAACAAATATATATTGCAGCAAAGGTGAAAGAGATTTTTTAACGACCCTTCAAATGCGCACAATGTTATGATGATCACTGTTTTCGATAAAACATTTGGAAGGGAAGGGAAAATCACCTTGGAAACCTTTAAGGGTGTACAAGTATTTCTAAACAGCATAGAAGAGGATAACTAAGCATACTCGTTCAAACAAATCCTACAGAATTTCTGTGACCATTGACGCAACTATGTCTCTGAAACGATCTCTACTTCCACCAGGATTTTTTGCCTAAAAACTGTGGAGCTGTGAGTGATGAGCTTGGGGAATGGCTTTCCTAAGCTATCTGTGCAATGGAACGCAATTAGGTCATTGAGCTGAGTAAATGCTTGCCTAATTCTGCTAGATTTATTATAAGAGATGACCTTTATTTGATGTTCAAGAAACAATTGAAAATGAAATGTTTGCAGCAATAGTATAAAAACAGTCGCTGGTTTCCGAAAAAATAAACATCGTTTAATAAAACAGAACAGCAATGTGCATTTGCATTGCTATCCTTTTGACATATTCAACTAAACTATATGTATTTGAAATTAGCATCGTTCTACGTTGTTTGTTACGGCTCAAAATGCTTCTTATTATTCTTTCCTTTATTGTTATCTTACCGATAACCCCTATTTTAGTAAAATCAGAGACCTGAAGCATGCGTAAATATGAGGAAGGTTTTACCTAAGAAAATCAGATAGTAGCCTGGGCCAAGGGCAGATCTAGAAATGTTTCAAGGGAGGGGCAATCGATTTTACCTCACTACACACCTTGGTTTACAAATGTTGACCTCATATGTTTTGGACTTTAATTGCGAAAAGTTTCCCGAGTAGAGCTCTACACCTCTAAGAAAGTCTACAAATGCCTTTTCTAAACTTCAACATTGAAAATTTACCAGTGATGTGTCCCTCAAAGGAGGGCTATCGGTCCCGTCGCCCCTTTCTGGTATCTGGCCTGGCTTGAGCTCGAATTATAAAATTCGAAATTTCAGCTAACACTGTGCTGGAACAAGGTCATCATTAACTTGTCTCCAAAACGCCGCTAAAAAGTATTATGTAATTTATCTTGTGTCATTGTGCGTGTGTCATATTTGTCTAAAAATTCTAAAACTGCAGCATTGCTGTGAGCATGACCTCCATTTCCAAGAACGTCAACCTTATCAATTGGAAGCATACGTTCGAATACTTCCTGAAATTGTATATTCCTCACCGAAAGGAAATGAAAAAATATTTCGAAAGTACAAAATATATACTCTATAGAACCACATCCATTGTCAAGTCTGTTAGCCACCAACAATATGCGGAATCATTGCCAGCGATGCATAAACTAATAAATTTTCGAAAAAAAATCGCAATCCGAGAGGAGCTGAATGAAATATGAAAAAAAAGTCTGTGAACTTCTTCGACCTCGTTGACACATATCACAATCCAGCAGAATAAAATGGTTGCTTGATTCTTTTGAATACCAGTCTTTGTTTGGGGTTTTATGATCACAGATTGTGCGCTAAAATCATAAGGTTTTTATTCCGAATTTTGACGCGCTGCCAGATTTTCTTGTTACTCTTTTTTTTTGAATGGGTTGTTCACAGTATGTGAGGTACAAACAGTGCCGGATCTGCGATTTTTCGGACCCGGGGCAAATCTTGAAACTGATTCCCTTATCCATCTGTTTTCACGTTTTTAAAACGAGTTTCAGCCGAAAACACACACACACACACACACACACGAGTTTCAGCCGAAAACACACACACACACACACACACACACACACACACACACACACACACACACACACACACACACAGAAATAGGCTCCAAAAAGAAAAAAAAGATTTAAATTTGAAAAGTTAGCTCTTTCTGGTGACCCTTTTTTTCAGAGGCTATGAAAAAAAAAAGAAAAATTGAAAAAAAAAAAAAAAGACGAGGAGACAATACAGAACAGTTTAGAAATTCGGCTAACCTTTCGGCGTTTAGATTATGTTTGTCTAAGTTTCAGATTACCAGACAACACTGAGACCCATGGACAGGCATACAGAACATTTCATTCAAGAAGAGATACTATGCCCGAGCCTCCATCTTTTGATCAAGTGCGGATCCAGAGGGGAGTCATGAGGGTCATGACCCCTCCCCCTTAAGAGACCAACTGTAGCATAAAACTGCATTTTTTTTGGGGCGGGGAGTCTAATATTACGAAAAAATTGCTAAACACCCCATTTTTTCTCAAAGATTGCCCTTTGACCCCCACCCCTTTCCGAAAATGACCCCCTCTTTAACCACAAGCTGGATCCGCCCTTGCTTTTGATCAATTTTGCTCCCCCCCACTCCCCATCAAATTTTTAGAACTAGTAAGCCATATAGATATGAAAAAAAGTATGATGCAATTCCATGCTGAATCATTTCAGTTTATTTTTTTTTCTTATTTATTTAGAAGAGCTTTACGAAATGATTCTTCCGTGAGAAAAAAAAAAAAAAAAAAAAAAAAAACTTTTTTAGAAGCTTAAATATAGAGCTCTGCTATCTTTAAGAATTACTGCTGAGGAAATACATTCTTCTTTTTTGGTCAAATTTGGCAGAATGTTTTTAAAGTTTGAACTAATGTCACTATTTTTTTTAATTTATTCCGAACTATTTTTTAAAATCTCTATAATGTTTTTGAAATCTTACTCACACAAAATCATGCTTTAAATGAAACCTGTGTTTTGTTTTTAAGCAAAAACAAGTTTAATATTTGGCGGCTGAAGATTCGGCCTTAATTATGGCCGATAATATAAGGTGTTCGGTATTCGGCCAAATCGCTATTTGTTGCATCCCAAAACCATATCTTTATTATCGTATCCTAATTTCAATTTTGTTAATCGATATGCCTCCTATTACCTAATCTAGAAATTCAGCAGCCATTATATCGTCGGCACCATGCTAAACTAACGAATGTGAAAAATCGCGTTTTTCAAGCTCAAATTTTAGAAATAATTATAATTAAAATAATACTTTCGAACGATAGTTTTACACTTAAAGGTATCTATAAAAGTTTAAAAGTTGAAAATAACTAAACACATCAGGTGGGAATAAGTTATATGCAGTGTTTTGGCTCTCCTGAAAAGTGCCGATTTTCACATTTGTTAGTTTAGCATGGTGGCGATGATATGACGGATGCGACATTTCCATGCCATTCTGCTCAAAAAAGAAACTCATCGAGCAGGATCCTATCGCAATTCGTGAGTGTGAAAAGCATACATTGAATGTAAAACGTCACAATCGTAAATTAATGCTAAAACCTGAATGCTTTCTTTTTCGGTTTACCAACTATACAATCTGCTGCAACCTATAATATGATGTCAAGTTTCTATACGTCAGTTAGAAAAGGGGAGGGGGGAAGGGAGAGGAGCGGATGCGGATAGACTTTAATATGAATTATATTACTGGATCACTTTCAAATACTATTTGTAAAAGTATTCAGCTTTGTTGCAATATTAATAAAATTTAAAAGAAAATTATCTCCAACCAGGGGGGGGGGCATTCAATTCAAACCGAAGGTTCATAATCAAGCACAGTGGCTTCAGCAGGCCCGGATTTGCATACCTACAGTGCTGGGGGGGGGGGGGGGATCTCCACTACTCTTTGCCAATGAGGGACCTATGACCCTATAAAAAATTATTACTTTTTAGAAATGAGATGTTACAAAAGTACATTTTTAAAAAGTTGGCCAAAATCCCACGTTTACAAATTACATGTGGTGTTTGGGTGTTCGACAAAGCTCGTCATGTCGGATTTTTGCGGGGGGGGGGGGTAAAGGTGCAGTTTGCACAATGTAAAATTTACCAACCAATGGCAAAACAACGCCCATTTCAACATATTTTTTTGATTTCCCAAAGTCAGCCCCCCCCCCCCTACGGACTAAATGACGGACCTGAGTTTACCATACATTACGAAAATTGTTCAAATTTGTTTACTTTTAAAATTCTTTTGAACATGTTCAAACATTTTCATTGCGTAAAGAAATACAATTAACAAGAAGTTCTGTCAAGAACTAAACGAGCCTACTTTCCCGTACATCGACATCGGCATTGTAGCATCTGATCAATATTCTCTTGATTATCTGAAACTGAAAATTATGTCAAACTTACCTTTATAGCACTTAAAGCTGATTTCTAAAAGCAAAATATACCCCTCTTATCAGAGACACGTAAAGAGTAAATAAACGAGTAAATAAAGTTTTGTCGCACCTTTTAAAGAATGTAACTGTTATTTAGTTCTTCCGTAGAAAAATTCTACAATCGTTTTCAAAAGAAAACAAAATAAATAAAATAAAAGTACAAGGAACATCAAAACACATTTTATCAAAGAAAGAAAAAAAAATTCGTTCGTTAATAAATGTCTCGAATTTCAATTTTAATCCGTTGCCAGTTGTTGAATATAAATAAAGAATAAAATACTCTCGTGAATGAAAATTTTTTGTTAACAAAAAAAAATCGTCTGCCAAAATAAAAAAAAAAATAATAATAAATTAAACAAAACAAATAAATAAATAAACAAAAAATCGTCTGCCCAGTCAGTCATTTTGTTTCTGAGTCTGCATTTCCGCCATGTTTGCGGAGTCGGAGTCGGAATCAGAGTCATCAAAGAAGATTATTTAGAAAAATGCTTTACAATACAAAATTTATCAAAACCATTTTCTTACAAAGTTAGTTTGAAGGAAATCCGCCTTTAAGTTCAGAGTCAACATTCAATTGAAATTTCCCCGTGGGCGCTCATGTTAAATTTTTTTTTCTGAACGGTTCATTATTGAACGAAAAATGGTTCAAATTGAAAAGTGAAATATGGGAATAAGTTTCTTCGAGATCTTTCGAACAAAAAAAAGTTCAAGATCTTTCGAAAAAAAAAAAAAAGTTTGTTTAAATCGGACTGTTCACTCAAAAATTATTAGAGGTGAGAGCTTGTTTGAACGGTTCAATGTTGAACAAAAAATTGTTCAAATCGGAAATTTAAAAACGGGAATGAGCTGAACTCGCCGAGATCTTTCCAACAAAAAAAATTTCGTTCAAATCGGAATGTTCATTCAAAAGTTATTAGGGGGGACAGACAGACCGACCGACCGACACACAAATTCCCCATCTCAATACCCTACTTTCAAATTTTTAATTTTTCGATATTTATTTCATTTTTTTGTTTGACTTCTTTTTGGACTTGGCGATATTTTTTGGACTCCCACTACATACGATCGTGCTGGAGCAAAAAAAAAAAAAAAAATATTTTGTAGTGCTGCCACCTAGCGTATCAACTTAAAAAGAAAATCTCTGTCGAGAAGCACGACTCTACTAGGCAGACAAAATGATTGAAAAGTCCTCGATTTTTAGTTACGCCTGTCACTACTTTTATACGTTCAAAACGAAATTTCTGCTGCCCCTCTATCTTGTCTCTCATGCGAAGTATTTTCTTTATCATTAGTTAGGTAAAGGTATCGAGTTGCATTTTTTTATTGTCTCATCCAAACAAATCAGAACAAGTTTAGAAATGCTTCCGATTTACTCAAGTTATAGTATCTTTATGGGAAAACATCGGTCTTCGGTCTTGCATTTTAAGCATCGACATTTTGTGCTCATATAACCCACTTCAAGAATGATTTAGATTTAGATATTTTGGGACAGTAAGCTCGATGCATCTACAATAGGGTGGCCCTCATTTTTCAACTTTTTAAAAGGTACTCCCCCCCCCCAATTTTGTTCCAATGAACAAAAAAAAATGATGTGTACAAAAGATTAGCTCAATTGGAAAAGTTTAAGGGTGCCTCAACGAGCTTGAAATTGTCAAATTTTCACCGAAAATAGTATTTTTTCAGCTTTTTTCAACTTAATTTTTTTTTCTAGCAGCTTTCCATTTTTTATGGCCTTATTTCTTACTACAAGTGTTATTTTACTTAAACTACTTTTCCTGTGAACTTCCATGCCTTTCCTGCATTTTCCTCTGACATCTTAAGAGGTTTACGAAGCTTTTTGGCCAGGACTCGACTCGCGACTCCAAAGCTTTCTTGCAGGTGCAAGTATTTCTACAACAAACTTACGAAAGTTTCCCTGTTATTTTTTATTTGAGTTATTTTTGTAAGTACACATAAAATTATGGGTAGTTTTAAAATTTATTATAAATGTGATTTAGTTTGAGTTTTATCATCTTTATCAGCGTGCGATGTTTTCCAAGCAATAACATGATAAACTATGCTTTTGTTAAGTGAATATGAGAAATTGCTTTGTATTTCCCGATTTTAATATGATTGGTAGAATATTATTTATGTTACAAAAAATTATTTACTTTACTATTAATCCAAATTTATATTTATGTGTTAAAAACGAAATTTATTTCTGTTTGTATTATGTGCTTCGTTTATTTATTTTCCAGCCAGATATAACATTATCTTTGTTCAATAATTTTCCTTTAAAAGCGGTTTGTGCTTGTCGTGTGACCCTTCTCATGAATATTTGTTTAATTGTCAACCCACAACTTGCAAAATGGCATCAACGTCTTCCGGTAGCTCATCACATGGCCTAAGAAAAGATTTTTACATCGATCTTGTTGACTACATTTCCAATCAAATTATTGGAGCTAAGCCACCATCGAACAGACAAGTTTTAAGGGTCTTTTTTTACAATCTAAAAATTGTAAATTTGACAAAAAAGGAAAGTGCAGCATTAGTAATTCAAGAAGTTTCTGTTTTTTGGCAGAAAGCACGAATTCCTACTACGAGAACGGATCATTGCGCTGGCAGATTATTCGAACTGCATGATCAATGGAGAAAGCTACAGAGAAACTTTTCGAGAACTTCCGTCAAAGAAAAAGATTCCTTTGTGAAAGTTATGGACGATCTATTTGACATTGCGCATGCTTTGGAAAATATCAAAAATGAAGAGGATAAAAAATTCCTTATTCTTCAGCGCCAAAAAGGACGACCGGGCTCTATGGTCGGTATTGATCAAAAACTAACGCAAAAAGAAGAAAGAACATTGATGAAAAAAGCAATGGAAGTTGCGCGAAAGAAAAGAAATTGTGAAGAAATGGAACGACAATTAGTTACCACAACAAGTTGTGATTTAGGTTCCAGCAACCCTTTAGCAGTGATGATTTTGATGACAGTGACAGTCCTTCTTCTCACATTGATAAGCTATTACCAGCAACTGACACATTTACGAGTACGGACATTACTACTCGCACAGAAACACGAGGTACGTTGCACTTTTTTACTCCTCGTCTTTCTGAAGTTTTTGATAGGTGTAAAATCAACTATAGAAATGGGGTTTATCTTTTGATTGCTGTTGCAGAAGGGTTTGGACTTGATGCAGATGACCTAATCATAAACCGAACTTCTCTTCAACGCCTCCGAAAAAAATTTAGAGAAGAGAGACATGCGGAAATTCGGGAAAAATTTAGCTTGAACCGAGTGCCAAGAATTCGTGTTATACTGGGATGGAAAATTGCTCCCAGCAATAGCTGGAGTTGAGAAGATTGACAGACTTGCAATTTTAGTAACTTTACAAGTCAAGGAACACAGTGGCGTAGCAAGAACAAAATTAAGACTGGGCGAATAAATTTTGCGAGGCCCCGAGTTCAGGAATCAAGGAGGAGCTCGTGCCCCCCCCCCCCCTCTCACAAAAACTCCCAGATTTTTTCCTTTGCGCTAAAAAAAAGCGCTTTTAAAAAAAACTATTCTCTCTCACTTTTTCGATGAATTTCATGTACAATTTATTTTCCTATTTTATTTCAGTTTCCAGTTACCACCTGGGATGGATTGA
>JAXGGA010021572.1:0-16367 GCA_038373865.1 Uloborus plumipes | reverse complement strand
AACTACTACTTTTGATACAAAATTCTAATGAGCTTCATTAACTTAAACTTAGTGTTATAAAACTTAACGAAACTCTCTTTCATAACTGTCAGAAACAAATTTGAAAAGTAACTGGGTTTTAAAACTTTTAGGTCATTTCTGGAAAAATTAGCAACATGACGTTCCCGGGTGAGTTCCTTCAACATAACGCAATAGTGCCAATCTTTTCCCTTTCATAAACATTTGCGCATGCATGAAGCTATTTCAGCCCAATCTCTCAAGTCATTAAACAACTAAATACGGTAAAGCGCTCCTAAACACCTTTTCCGAAACATGTTCGTGAACAACACTTTTCCATCCAACAATTCCTAATAGCACTCCGAATAATAAAACTGTCTTCTACGCTGGAAACATACGCCCTTTTGCAAGAATTATGTTTGGGAAAGGCAAAGAGAAACGACCTGACAGAAAGTTGTGCAGTTCATCTGATAAAACTGCTGCGAATGCTTCCTTTCGAAACTGATTATATCATGCGATTTGGTAGAAATTTTGTTTCGTGCGTTGCAGATTTGGTTTTTATGTTTCATGCGTTTAACGTTATAGGTTAACAATGACGATGAAAAGTGATGGTCTCTAAGTAGTATATCCGTAATATTTACTTAGATCGTGATCCAATTACGTCAAGTTAAATTCTAAAAATAGAACATTCCATCTAAGTCAACGTATATACATTTATCTCAAAATGTGAAAATTTTATTTTTCAAATACTTCACATTTAACTGTTTAAGCACTGTGCTTAGGGAGGAGATTTTCGAGGACATTTATTTGACTTTTGGTAGGTTTGAATCTTAATCTCAAATTTTTACTCAGGTATTTAATCTATTAATGCCTGACATTTTTTTTCCAAAGATATTTTTTATGCTGGTTACAAACAGTGTTAATGGATAGGAAAAATTATAATAAAAAATATCATGTGAAAAATAATTTTTTTATTAAGGAAAGAAAAATCGTCCCTTAAAAGTTACGATAGACCCCAGAGGGTATATACTTTTTCTACTGAATTTTTTTTCTGCCTACGATATAATATTTAAAAAAATATATTTTATAAGAAGAAATAAAATCAGCAATTAACATAAACTGGGAAGCTGAGAATAACTTTGAAAACGTAGCTTTTTTTTCTTCAGGATCGTGAACGATATAATTTTGGATAAAGATCATATTAAAACTGCTACAGAACACACTTTATAATGGTTATGTGCTGCAATCTGTTAATTACGAATTGAAACAATACCAAGGTACTAATTGAACTCTATTATTTGGTTGAAATGTTCATTTTTGGGAAATTCAGACCCTTTTTTGGACGCTAGGCATAATGGGTTACACCAAGCTAGACCATTGTAAACTATATATCTCAATTAATATTATTTTCGTAAACATCAATTGAAGATGAAACAAAAATATGGCGTTATGAAGTCTTCCTCCTCAGAATTTGACGATGAAAGTCATTAATTATAAATTAGATTTAATTCTAATTTTGTTGTAAACTTATGTTCACAAAAGTTCATGCGTCTGAAAATATTCTTCAAAATAAATATTGAAAGATAATATTTCTGTCGTTGTTTCTAAAATGCCCTTATTTCCTTTTGGATACTCCTAAATTTTGATACAGTAAAGCGAAATGTCTAAAAAAACAGCAAAGTAAATAAAACAGCTTCTTTTAAGATAGCATGAAGTAAAATAGTGATACCTTCCAGCGAACTGCGGCAAACGCAATCCAAATCTTTGACGTAATTGTTGATGCAAACCATAAAGGTGCGCTATGAATAAGAACCAATTTCCTGTTCGACTCCAAGTCTTAGAGAGGAATCAGCAATCCCTTAGATAGAGACAATTTCGAGTGACGGAATAAATGACAGTCATCCAGTAAATATCACGACCCGTTTATTAAAGCATATAAAGTCAATGAGGTGCGCCGACTGTCTGCAACAAAAATGTTACTCTGCTGTGATCAGTTTGGGACGATCTTACTCTCAAAAAAAAAAAAAAAATGTATCACGCCTTTAGTGCACCTATATGTGAAAAAACCGCACAGTTCACGAAAATAAGTGAACATAAAAATGGTGAACTTATGTGTAGCAATTATCTGAAAAATGTTCAGTGCAAAAGAAAAAACGCACACACGTTTGCTACACAATGTAGCAACAACGTTCTTTAGAACTGCATAATATTAATGTTTTAAGTATCCGGAGTGTTTATCAAGTACACTCGAATCCGCATAATAGAATAGCCGATTTGCAATGAAAAAGTTTCCAAATAATTAAGATATTTCAGTAACAAAAGGCTAATAAGAAATTCTACGGTTTGGGTATATTGAAAATTTATTATATTTTAGTAGGATAATGTTTTAACCTATACTCCAATAACCGGATAACCAAAATGTATAAATGCAGTAATTACGCTTTCTGAACACATGACCTATTCCTTTTAGTTATTTTACTAATCAAATTAATTATTCGAGTAAGAAATTATTGTGTGTGTGTGTGTGTGTGTGTGTGTGTGTGGTCAAGTAATTTTGGCCATTAATATTATTATTACTATTATTATTATTTTTTTTATTATTATCAGTACGAGTTTTTCTATTAGTGCTAACAATCCTATGAATAAATAATTTCAACCTTTATATTTTTCTATTCAGTTACACCAGTTTAGAACACAAAAACTTGATCGTATTACACTACCGCCCTCATAAGCTAGAAGAGCTTTTAAAATGTGTTCTTAAAGCTTTTATTTTCCGTTTAATGATTGTTCAACCAGACTGATGTTATTGATACAAACTAGATTTAGATGCGTAAGAGCATAATAGTAGAATAAATGCTAAGTGCAAGACATAACCGTTAAAAGGGAATCAAAAAATGTTTTAATAAGCTTACAAGGTCTTAGAAAATAGGTAACGTTTTCATGTAAGCATTTTTTTGCTTAGGTTTGTAGAATATAACCGGTTGATTATATTATCCAGTATAATAGGAAATTATTCACTTACGGTTTTTTTTATCGATCTAAATACCCGGTCACAATTTTCAAAGCAATTGATAATTAAAAAAGAAACAAACAAAGAAAAGAAAATAACCTTTATAATAAGCAAGAAGACAAAAGCTACTGGCGCATGTGAAATCATTTATAGCTCAGTTTTTAAGGAAGATAAATTTATTATTTTTAAACCTTGTTCTTCGCACTTCCGAGTAGTATTTTCGCTCAGTTTACTAGACATACTCAACTACTTTGTTGTATTTCTATTTTTTTATAATTTCACAGATGAAGAAATTCTGCCTTCTCATCAACTCAGTCTTTAATTATTATTATTTTTTTGTTTATGGTGGCACGCAATAATAAATTATTTACAACTTTGACATTAAAAAAAGCTCCTTAAATAACCAATTTATCCCCTCCTTGTTAGTTGAAATTAAAGGCGGTTCTCACTAAGGTCAATTAAAAGAGCTGATGGGTATGCAACTACTGTTGTCATTTTGGATTTGGCTACATATTTTGTGACCATATGACAAATCCTTGATATGTTACTAGTATTTTCGAGAACCGGAATATACATTTGTATTTTAGAGGAAAATTGAATAAAGACTCACATTTTAAAGTTTATTATGTAGATCTTAAAGTTAAAATAGTTGAGACTGGAATGAATGGCTCCATCTAAAAATCAGAAATGGTACCTGCATTGAGCTCGAATAGACTGAAAATATGTAACAAAAAGCTAGACAGACAGACGTGCCAAAGTTTTAAGCGCAGATACATTTATGCATTATATCGTATCATCGATATATTACATCATTTTTCTAAGAGTCATATCAAATTAATGCTGAAAAATATCATCAGTATGCAAGAAAACACTTTTATAGGTGATTTTTTTTTTTTTTTGATTCCTGGTCTTCATTTTCGAAGATTTTATCAATGTTTATTACACACCTATTCCATACTCTTAAAACATGTAACCACTAGACGGTCCCATCTTCACACTCTTTTTGTGCGGTTCTAAAAGCAATAAAGCTGTCCGCTGGGAAAAGAGTAGAAGCATTTCTCAGAAGATACATATTAGCTTGACAGCCGAGTTGCCAAGTTTAAGCGAAAAGTGACATAATATCGTGATAAACTTATTCGTAATACTTAACGGATGAGAGTATTTCGTACTTATTTTCTTCTTTCGGGACAAAAGAAGTTTTGGATGATGTCATACAGGATGTTACATATTTTTACTATTTCTTCTGTAAGCTGACTGCTTGATGTACCCGACACATCATTTATCTTTTTCAGAATTAGAAAAATGCATAAATTCCATGGTAGTTAACATTTAAAAAAAACAAATAAATAAACAGCTGGTTTAGTTCTTCGCCGTGTTTATAAAGATTTATGTTTTGAAATAAAAGGCTTACTTACTTGGAATGAGAAAAATGACCACCAAAGCGACCAGTGCACATATCGCGACGATAACGCATATGGATATCCATACTCCCCTGCAGGTGTGACTCTCAACTGATACTTCATCATCATCCTCCTAACAAGAAAAAAAAATACATACATATTAAATCCGAGTATGGTCAGATGGAAATTTAAAACATAATAGGTAACCATATTGTTGAAAAAAATTCATAAACATAAACGCTTCAATGAACCATGTGAAATAAAACCTAACTGTGATGGTTAAACCTTTCAATAAGGATTGTTAAAACTGTAATTAAAAACATAAAACAACCATAATCGAAAAATAGAACCCGAAAAAAAAGTTGATTTGCAAACTCATACCTGTGTTAGAATTTCTTTATAAAATACTATAGCATTGATCTGGCACACTTTTAGTTAAGTTTTAAATATTCAATTTGTTAAGTGAAAATTCACAACAAATATAAATTAGTTCACAATGGCTCTGTCTGATACTGTACTAATTTTATCAACTATTGTGAGAAATTTGTCAATGGGGGATTTGCTGAGAGATTAATTCGAGAAATTTAAAAATAATAAAAACAAATAAGTAGAAAAACTGTAAATGTACCAGTGATAAATTTCTAAACTATATGTGCGGTAGTTAAGCATGGGCATACATAGTCAAAATATATTCATATATATACTGGCAAATACTAATAGAAAAACTTCATTGGTTGGCAATATATAAGTAAAAGCATTTATTCTCAATACAAGAAACATGTATTGGCTTTAATAAAACATTGAAGTGACACATATT
This sequence comes from Uloborus plumipes, assembly GCA_038373865.1. Taxonomy (NCBI): domain Eukaryota; kingdom Metazoa; phylum Arthropoda; class Arachnida; order Araneae; family Uloboridae; genus Uloborus; species Uloborus plumipes. The sequence continues at coordinate 11,143 of JAXGGA010021572.1, read as the reverse complement.
TTAAAATACCAAAGAAAATATTCTAGCACAAAAACTATTTTTAAAATGTACTAACAAAAGTTTAACCAAGAAAGGATCTGCCACTCTTCTTTAGTTTTCAAACTGCTTCTTATGTTCTTGATTATCATTTTATTATGTTTTGTTTAGAAAATCATGCATGAAAAAGCATGGAAAGTAGAATTTTTTCCATCTTTTTCTTTTCCACCATCTTTTTTTTCTTTTTTTTTCTAGGGTCAAAATGATATATGTGCAATTGCGAAAAAAAAAATCTATTAACTTCAAAAATTAGATTAAATATGAATCAATTAATAATTTAATTTTCCTGTCTATTAGTTCTCTTACTCGGGATGTGATGAAAATCAGATGGTTAAAATAAGTTAATGCTTCATTTATGATTATTTATGGGGTTTGTCCCCTACACTTTATTTATTTATTTTTTTACTGAATCTGTATAGGAATAAAGTATTTTAGGTTCTTAGAAAAAAATTGATCCAAAGAAAAACGTATCATGTTTTCAATTAGTAATACAACTTTTATACAGTTGCTCTTTGAACTTGCACATATATAGAGCACATCATCCAGCTAGGAATATCAAAACTTTGAGTTTGAATGTACGTGCTAAGATTCTTTCTCTCAAACTTTGAAGTTTGTTTCGAATACATACGTGATCAGAATTTCAACAGAAATCTTTCCGATGAGAAACAACATTCCAAATATAATAACATATGGATTTCAATTTAAAAACCATGCATGTTGCAGAATATGAAAGGAGAATTTTCGAACGCTTCAAAGGAGATAAATATAAGGGTTATCTCTACTAGGTTGTAGATAGGGCTAAAGTGCTTGTTTGTTATAGTATATCTATGAGGCAATAATTTAAAGAAAAATTCAAACATTATAAGATATATAGAATAATATAGATATGTACTTGGAATTTTAATGATATAATTAAGTAGTTATACTTGTAATATATCAATAAAATTTTCAGAATTATTAAAATTCAAAAATACTCTGAATACGAACTCCGTCGACCCACTTTTTTGAGCTTTTTAAATCATTTCCCAGTAATTTTGTTACTTTTCATAATTCTATGCTGTAGTAAAGTTTTTACACATCTAACCAACTCGGAATTTAATATTTGAATTATCACGTTTATAAGAGTGCTTTAATATCCAAATTATTGTGTTTTAAAATAAAATGCGTAATTTTGATATGAACCCCAATCTACGTTTACTTACTTTAAACATTGCATATTTATTTTTCCTTGTCAATATGGGGGAATTGCTTAACATTAATCTGAAAGTTGTAAAAGAACGAGTTGAAAGAAGAAAAGCAACTGTTTGGCGGCCCACACCATCCTAATGCAATTTACGAGTAAAAAACCCAAATGCAACAGCTTTTTCGAGGTAATTTAATTTTTGAGTTTCAGTACTAAACTAAAAAATAAATAAAGTATTGCTTCATTCCATGAGGCATAAGTGCATGGACAAAAAATCTGATAATTAGTGTAACACCTGATGGCTAAAGGTCTCGGAACAAGCCTTCGCCAAACAATAAAAATTTCTTCCCTCGCGCATAATTAGATTTGCTGAACATTAACAAAGCGGCTATTTAACGAAAAAGCCAATTACGTGACTGCGTATCAAGCTCCGGGCTGCACTAGTTTATACAGAACGACAGTGGGAGCTTCTTAAAGACAACAGTAACAAAGACCCGAAGGTAAACTAAGTTACGACCTGAATTTATAGCGTAAAAGGATTACTTTCTGCCAGCCGATCCCCATTTTCGCAATCAATTAAGGAGTTACGGTCGATGTTGCGTTGGTTCACAGATCTCCATGTTAATTGAAAGCGTCTCAGATGTTAGTAAGCTTGAATACGCTCCTGAATCTTTATGTGGTGATCTGTTAGATTACAGTGTCGTCTAGGAGGAAAATTTATTTTGCCAGCGCTCACATATTAAATTTAAGACGTTTTTCCGCTTTAATTATAAGCAAAGTTAATTAGAAATATAAAAGCTGTGACGGTGTCTGGTAAAAGGACAGGAATTCGAGATGGGACTACATCTGGATCTCCCTCTGTGCAGTCAGTTTAATTATAACAACCAACTAAACAAAATTTAGCTTTTCTGGTTTATTTTGTTTTATTTAGTGTTATTATTAGAATTATTATTAAAATAATAATGATTATTTTTATCATTGGTGTTATTATTGATAATAAAATATAAGAAAATATCTTTTATTTTGAGAATTACTTTTTTTAGTAGTGTTACGAAAGCAATATATTTAAAAGCCCGATCTTTTGCAATTGGTATGCAAATAAACCTAGAAACGAAAAAAATACGTGCTTTAGGGGAAGACCGCCTATATTGGACCCCCTAAGAACAGGAGGCCTGTGTCGCTCAATGTGAAGCAAAACAGAAATACAAAACAGGGCATCGTGAGCTAAATTTAATCAGGAACCGCCCTAGGAGCTTATATTTTCTAAAAATATGGAAATTATTTTTTAAAAAATTATCTTACAAAAAGTTGCAAAAGTCCAATTTAGGAATATATACGCCTATATTGATCCATGCGCTTCCTAAATTGGACCGTGCCAGGAAATCATAGAATAATTTATATTTAACCTAAACATCTTTTTTCCAGGATTTGCAATAGAAATTCTTTTGCTTCGGTCTCACTTAGGCAGTGTTGATCAACTACCGATGGCATTTTATGCACTTAATCATGTTTTGCACTTTATTTCTATGGCAAATATTGCAATAACTGTTTTGTGCTGTTTCTTGCTTCTTCTTGTGACTTTTTCTGTTCTATGCTTCTTTTATACGGCGTTAGAATGATTACTGAGATAGCCTTCCTTTTTGTTCTTTCTATTTTTTAGGTAAGGTGATATGTGAGCCGGGGCTTTACAAAACCATAGTTGGAGTTGACAATTATGCTTTGATGAGAACTATCCGCTGATTCTGCAGAGCTTGTACTAATTTAAGTCGTAGCTAATTCTTGTACATAGTGTACAATAGTACAACTTACACTATTGAGAACTATGTATTTGTTTGACGAGAACTATCCGCTGATTCCGCAGAGCTAGTACTAATTTAAGTCGTAGCTAATTCTTGTACATAATATACAATAGTACAACTTACACCGAATATGTAGCCTGTTCACTTTGAGTAGTTTTATCTAGACAACTTACTGCTAACTCTGATGCAGCCAAGTCAATGTCATTAAACATATGTCAATTAACAGGCCAAACTCCTGTTAGAATCTACTTGTCATTTGCCCTGACCTTGACTGCGGTTTGTTCATAAGAGTCCTGTTCGATATTGGGAAATGGATCTCATTGGATATTCTCTCACCTATGTATCACATGCTCGATTAAAATATGTAGACAGAGGCAGAAAAAAGGCCACATATAAGGTCTGTAGAGGATGCAAGGTGTTCTTAAAGAGAAAGCATTCTCGTTAGCCAAATTTATTGCATCCATGCTCTTTATGTAAGTGCTGTGTTTAACTATTAATAGAAGAAAATTTTTTTATATTGCTTGGCTTAACGGTTTTAATGAAATGTTGTATCAATTGTGTGAATTATCGTTTGTGATCCAACCTTTTTTTGAATAAGCACATTGCTCGCCAGGGGTGCTTTTACGATAAGCTTATACATGGAACATAATCTTTTGAAAATAAACATGGGGGGGGGGGGGGGCGCTAGCAATTCGGCTGCACTTGTGCAGCAAATAGCCAGTGTGTTTCTAAAACGTTCTTCACGCATTACTGCTCCAAACTGGTGTTTACCTTTATACGTCAATATATTTTGAGGCTTTTAGTTAGTGAAAAGACCGGCTTCATCTACATTGAACAGTTTAGTAGCGTATAAATTGTTTCTTTTTAAAATCTTTTCGAACAAATCGAAGAATTTCATATTTTTTTTCGCGGTTAACCAGCATAAATTTTACTTAAACTAATAGCTATGTTTAACAACCTGAAACTGCAGCTTAATGGAAAAAGAGAAAAAAAAAAACATACATTTTAAAAATTAGCTGCTACTCGAAAATGTGCTTGATAAAAAAATGAATATCGTGAATAGGTGTTAAAGTATGCTTAAAATAATCTGAACTACGCTATTAAATCAGATGAGTCACTTACTTTATCTTACACTTAACAAAAAGTCTTGCTTAAAATCATATTTTTAAATTGGACCACTGGTCCAATATAGGAAAATTTTTTCGATCCAATAAAGGAAAACATGCCATTTTTTATTCTTGAGCTTATTTCTATGTCAAAAAATATCACAATCGCGCATGTAAATACATAGATGCAATCCTTATTAAACACCGATTATAACGCTATAACAGCAGTTTATCTCAACTTACAAGTTTTAGTACTATCTTACTAAGTACAACTCCGCAAAATAAGATTTTACACGTTTTCAACATAAATCATGCCGTAACTCACGCTACGCAGTTCGCTGACTGGTGAAACTTCATACACATTGATTTTATTCCTAAAACTTTATATTTCTACCGTTAAAGTGTATCATGGATCTCTGTACTAGATTTTAGGCCCGAGGTCCAATTTAAGCAGTGGTCCAATATAGGCGGTCTTCCCCTACTTCAAATAGAATAGTTTACTTTTTAAATTTTAACAGAAAAGTAATATACAGTTGTAAAAAGGCAGAATTACTCATATTAAAAGAGATACGTTATTTTTTTTTCTTTAATATAAATTACGTAATGCAAATCCTATATACCGACAAGAAAGCTTTGAGATTCTATTAACCGAAAAAAGAGACGTAAGGAATACCTCCCTGGCAAAAAAAAAACAATCTTTATAAGTCCAAATTTATTTTAAAAGAAGTTTAAAAGACATTATGCGTTTTCCTTCTCGTCCTGTCTCGAAGTTTTTGATTTATCCCCAATGTATGAATGACTTTCATCGGAAATCTTTCTGAATTCCTCAGAAATGTTCCATTTAGATTTCAGGAAATTTCATAGACATTATATGACATGAACAATCCCATAGATAGTGTGATATTTTAATAACGCACGTTATCTCTCTAACCAATGATTGTTCTAACCTAGCGTAATCAATCTGTAATGCATCAAGTGAACAGGCCGTACAATATTAAAAAAAAATAAGTAAATAAATAAAAAATAATGAATTTTTACGGACAAAAGTACTGACATTTATGTTGCTAGTACTTTCATCCGTAAAATTCTATTTTTCTGTCAAGTTGTTTGGTAGAAAACTAAGAATGCTCTTGCTTGTTTCGCTTAAAAAAAAAAAAAAAACAGTGAGGATAGAACACGCGGTCTCGTTGCTCGTGTTATGGCTCACTAGTTGTGGGTCGCGTTATGGCGCACCTGAAGGAGCTTGACTAGGATATGTTACGATTCGCACAGTAAATCACATGGTAAAACAAATTAGCTCTTTATTATTATTTTTTAACAGTAACTGTAAAATCTCTCTGTTCTTCAAACACTAAGTTTTACTGTTTCTATATACCTTGAAATTGTTTTGAACTTTAGCAGTTTACATGTTAGCATTGAGTTAGTTATAAAAATTTCCTTTAAAGTTTGTGGAATTATGAATGCAATGTATCTTGCTTTTCAAGTGTAGGTGAGGAATAGTGCAAAGCATTTGTGGACCAACTTTGTCGCAAGTTGCATATTACCTTAGTAAGGAACAAGGTACACGTACAGACATCCAGCCGATTCCTACTAGCAGGCATTAAATAATCTCCACTGATCTATTTAATTATACTCCTACGCTTATTTAAATATCAGAAATCAGAAATGAATTGAAGATTAATGACTGATTCCAGGAATGCTTCCCATTCATTACTTCAGCCATTCCACATCAAACGAACTAAAACTGATTGCTCCGAAATTAATCTTTAAATCATTTCAAAGGGTGCCTTCGGTTTTACACGAATTAATCACAAATGTATGTTACATCCGCAAAATTAATTAGACGTTACGAGCGAAAGAGTATTTATATTTGCGCTCTTCATTGAAAAATAATCATATTTGTTTGACAGTTGGAAAATCATTCTTCTAGAATTGGATCGAATTAATTTACATCATAGTTGAATTATTACACTAATTCAAACAATTGTATTGCAAGCAGTTTAAGGTAAATAACCGAAAGTTGCTTTACTATTCTAGTAAACTATAAAATCACTTTGATACAAACTTTATATGAACAGCATTATAATTAAATATTTCATAAGGATACAAATAATCATGAACTACAGATTATCTTGAAGTTTTATAAAATTATTAGTGTATAATTTATTTCCTTGTACATCATCTAATTAACCTTCATTAGATAAAAGCAAAAATGTATGCAAAACATTGTTTCACAGGGTAAATATGTTACGAAATGATTTAGTTAAAAACGAATTCGTTGGGAAACACATTTTCAAAGCACTTTTAATCTGAAATATTAGTAAAATAATAGATTGCTTTAGTAAGTAAAGATAAAACGTACATTCGCTTTGAATTTAACAAATACAGCTTAAAAACATTTCCCGTACAGTTTATGCTCTTATAATTAATTTAAAAAAATTAAAGCAAAAGCATACCTTTGTGATCTTCAAAATGGTCAGTTAAGGCAAAATGTGTGTTATTATTTACTTTTAATGATGCTCCTAATGAATGAAAAAGTTTCCTTCCCATGAGAGTAATTAACGTTAACATCGTAAATTGAAATAAGTAGAATTTCGATATACTACGATTTCGATATACTATGACTACGATTTCGATACACTTTCGATATATATGTACTTAAACTTCGTGCGAGTACTGTAAGCTTTTTTCTTTATTTTAAAGATTTTATTATACTGTATTATTTAAAAAAATGTTATTTAGAGAAGTCTTAAACTGTCTTTTTACCGTATTCTTAAACTTATGTCAAATAATTTTATCACTATATACTTTTTAATACTGAATTTGTTCATTAGTACATTTTTAATACTAAAATATACATTGCATTTTTCAGTATTAGAAAAATAAAATCAATTTATTGAGCACAGAACAGTGAGATCATAATATAAACCTATTAAGTGTACGTGAGTTTTTGCAAGTTATTTTATTTGATCATAGACGCTTAAATATATAGGGCCTTTCCAGCGTTACATGTGTGAGATTTTGACGCTGCTTTTTGGCAAATAGCACTAAAAGTTTTAATGAAGTTATTAAAACACTTTGAATTTTGCTTAAGTACGACAACCGAGCATATTTACGATTATTTTAAAAGCATTAATTTTTGTTCTTCACAAAATTTTAAATGTAGCGTTACGTGTGTGATCTGGGAATAACCTGCACTTAATTTCATTTTATTATTTCGTGCAAAGGTTGAAAGTTAAATGAACCACGATTTTTTCCCGTATGTTTTCATATATAAAAAAAAATATCCCTTCAATAATTATTTTCTGTAAGAAAAAAAAAAGTTCAGTAAAAATTAATACATTGCATTACGTGTGTGATCGCGCGCGAAAATATTTGACTTAAAAGTCATTTTTTCTCTAAAATATGATTGAATTCAATGAATTTCGTATTACGTGAACAAAAACTGTCCATGAGTGTTGATTGTGGGGGTGCATAAAAGATGGGTTGGAGAGAATGTTTAAATAGGATTTTTTTTTTGAGTTCTTGATCATATTCGCATCTATATGCAATCTATAATGCAATAGTACTAAACATAACAGCTAATTAGTGTCTTCTTATTATGTGCTTGAACTAATAATTAATCTCTTGCTGGAATTTTAAGAGGATATACTTTACCAATACTACTAACAAGAACGATTTTTTAAAAAAACTAAAAATTACTTCCACAAATAAAACTTAACAACCTATTATTTATATTATTATTTATATTTTAACTATAGCTAACGAAACTCGTAAATTTATATTGTTTTGTTAATGGTAAAATGAAGAAAAAAAAAAGAGAAGTAGCAGATTATATTTTTCAATGACGTTAATTTGCGCAGCTCTCATGTGCATGAAAGTTAGTTATTGAGATAAAAAAAGGAGTTTTAATAATTAATGTGTGAATAACACAGGGAAATATACGATGATTGTAATCATCATTATGGTACAGCGGAGTACGAGCAATAAATTAAAAAAAACACTAATTAATTTGAAAGACGTAAATAATAAACTTTTTTCTGGTTGCAAAAAATATGTTAAGCAATTTCTTTTTAAGAAATGAACATGTGGTGAGGTGGCAAGGATATTTTCATAGAAAGAATATAATTTTGGTTCAACGGATATGCGCATCCAATAGAATCATTTGATTAAAAAAACAGGAGAAAAAAGAAAGAGAGACTTCAAAATAACTTGTGCGAACACCAATCCAGTCAAAATTACTACTTTTAAACAATGATATTATTAGAATAAGCAAAAAAGAAAAAAAAAAAACATTGTTATAAAAAATATTTTCATTTTCCTAAGAGTTAAATTTATTTTTCTCCCCTTCAAACGTCCGACTTAAAAATTTAAAGCGTGGTTTTGTATGACGTCACTAATGAAAAATATTTGGTGTGAAGCAAAAACGAAGCATCAGCTATTTTACATCTTTGGTAACACTAGCTTCGTAGCCATTAAAAACTCGGATCCAAATTGCCAAATCATCCATATAGTGGCCTTTCTTGGAGCGTTTTGCCCACTTACAACTTTAGCCGAAAAAATGAAAAAGTTACAAAGTGTCTTATAAGATGTTTTTTTTATGAAAGAGAATGAGTCAAAAGAAAAATAAAAGCCATTCACACCGTGTTTTGGACTGTGCTCTTTCAAAAAAATATTTTTGAAAATTGGGAACCCCCCGATTATGCCCTATGTTATATAAAAATAGTTTAATTAAAAATAAAAAAAAGGTCAAGTTCTAAGAACGTTTTCGCTTTCTAAACCATTTGCTAACGTGATATTAAGAAGCTATTCTTTATTCTGCTATGAAAATCCTTACAAAATAACAGATAGGAATTTTTATAAATATTTAATATTTCCACCAAGCTTTTGTGACCTACATTTAACAGTACACATTCTAAAATATTCTACGTATAGAAAAACATTTGACATTGCTACATTTTAAACCCTTTAATATTATTCTGAAGTTCCTTTCAAACAAGAAGAAATTAAATAAAATTCGTATTAATAATAATACGGATATTAAACCAAATGCAACGTAAACTTAATTTAGACTTAGCTTTTGAAGCAATATTTAAAAAATACATAAAATAAAAATGCTAAAAGCGGTGGAGTGTACAACTGGTTATTGATAAATATAACTTATTTTAACTGATTGCTCCAAAATTACACAACTTTTCTTCACAGTCTCCTCTCTTTTTCTTGGGTAGTGCTCGGCGTCATAAATTACTCGCAACAAATTAAATTCTCCTGGTGGAACTACTAAGTTCGTGACGTCTTAAATTAAGTTGCTACTTTTACGCAAAGATAATTGCATCGTTAGCGTAAGAAGTTCTCGATCATTTAAAATACATTATCGATATTTATAGCAACATGTTTTACTTTATTTTACACAGAAAATTAACTGTTTTGAAGATTACTCATGTGGTTCAAGCTGCTTTGCACTTGGTTATAAAAAGGAAAACTAGGCGTTGGGAAGATTTTAAAAGAAGATGGCAAGTAACTTGCTTAGAAGAGAATAATATAAAAATGATAAATATATGTATCGAGAGTATAATTAATTTTTAACCAAAGTAAAAGTATAATTACTGTAATCTCATGTAAATCATAACGCCGACATTTGCTATGTTTCATAATACCAAAAAAATCTATGCAAAGAAAATGTTTGCTATTATTTAATCAAACTAAAGAAATGAAGTAGAAAAGACGTTTTAAGATTAGTCTCATGTTTCAGTTTTGATGCTAGTTGCATTTGTATGCTCTTAAGTTGGTACAGACACGTACGATATACACAATGTAATCTGTCTTGCTATTATAATTTTATTAACGGTGCTTTACTGCACTAGAGCTTTCCTTGATATAGTAAAAATCAGGCATCATCATGCATTCTTTGGATGTTCGAACGGCTGTAATTGAGCGTGCCACTCTTCGGCTACGAGATCGACCTTTCACCGATTGGGCCATTACGACCTTCTTGCAAAAACAACAATTATATGGATTGGTGCTCGTTTACAGTTTGTTGAAATACATATTAGGCAGAAATGCAGAAATTATTTTAACCAAATTTATTGTGCTGCTGTGAATTCAAAAAAAAAAAAAAAAAAAACACGCTGCCTCGATTTAAATTTATTTGATGTTTGTTCACCGAAACAAATACTTTTTGAGATACTTTAGGTCACGCTTACTTTAGAAACAAAAAAAATGATAATTACCCGTCTCAAGTGGTGGCGCTTTTTGTCTAGGAGAGGGAAAGCTTGACATCCGGTCTCTAGGTGGACATGGACTCAACTATAAGTTTTTTGGGATTCCCGCTTTTGCAAATGTATGATAACCTTTTAATTAAGCTAAACACGAGCATCAATATTTTATCCCCCTCGGCCTCTCATTATGATTGACAAAAGACGTTTAAATTAGACGTTTGCCAATTTCATATTAACCGTGATCAAACTATAACAAGAACGAGTCGTATTGAAACGATTTTGAACTTTGGGTCACAGTTGGAGCATTTTTTTTTTTTTAATTTTAAGAGTTTAACATTTTTTTCTTATATATATATATACACACACACACATATATATATATATATATATATATATATATATATATATATATATATATATATATATATATATATATATATATATATATATATATATATATATATATATATATATATATATATATATATCTTAATATATAAAAATTACGTGTCCCTGTGTTTGTGGCCAATGGACTCCTCAATTACTGAACCGATTGTAACCAAATTTTGCACGCAGTTTCAGTTTGGTCCAACTTAAATGATAGGATAGTTTATATCTCAATTTAGGACCGCAATGTATTTTTAATTGCAAATTATGTATTTAGCTACCAGCTTTTCTGTGTTCTTGGCTAAACCTTTTTACTAAGCCTTTTTACTAAGCCTTTTTTGACACCTCCATGGCTGAGCGACATAAAGCACACGTTCTGACAGCTTCCGAAGCGCAGTAAACAGGTAATATCTT
>JAXGGA010021571.1:0-16367 GCA_038373865.1 Uloborus plumipes | reverse complement strand
ATTTCTTACACTTGTACTGTGACTCTAAAATTTCAAAAAGAGAAAAACTAAGTTGATTGAAAGACGTTTCTGTTGGAAGGTAAAAATTACCCAGATACATAGTATGCTTATAGAGAAGTGTCCACCCCGCAGGGGGTTACGGCGCATCCCTTTCGAATGCAACGCTCCCCAGAAAGTGATCACCCACTCAAACCGAGATACAAATCCCACTAAAATAAGCCCTCCTTATAATGTCAATGGCGCACCATAAAAACTTTCCCCTTTGTAGGCGCCCCTGACTTATTATATTTTTAGAAATACAGTAAGCATTAATAAAGGCGTTTTTTCAGCCCATTATTTCATATTAAAATTATATAAGTCAACATTTCTGACAATGCTAAATAATTTTGACGTTATAAACTCTTTAAAAGACTCAATTAAAGAACAAAAGACTCATTTCTTGAAAATAGGCCAAATAGAGTTCTTTCGGAATACCTATAGCATTAAATAATCACATGAAAAGGTCTTTCAAATTCAATTTTTAAACCTTATTTTGTGTTTTGGGATGGGTCCCTTGAGGTACTACCGTTTGATACAGGACTCTAGAAGGCATTGCTCGAATTCTGGCTGATATTATGATGCATTATAATTCGAAAACGACCTTTGTTTACTCCGGGGTACCCATACCCCACACTGTCGTGACACGCCCCATCAAATGCTGCGGAGCGTGCTCAGAACGAGAGTACCCCCCGCCCCAAACGAGATGACCCCCCCCCCCCCCCCCAGGGCCGCGCCAAGAAGGATCGATGCCCTCGTGCAAATGTCTCCTGAGCGCCTTATGCAGTAACGTTCGATAGTTAACACCAGCAGTGATGTCTTATAGACAAATATAATTTAGGAAATAAGTTTCGCTTTTAATGCCCCCCCCCTCTCTAAAAAGTACTCAAAAATGTCGAAAAACTCCTTCACACATCACATTATATTTTCATTCTTTTCAAAATGATTATTCCTAATTATTGTTCTATTTTTTAGGTAGTAGGTTTTTTTTAAATATCCCGAAACATTATTTCGTTATAAGCGTTAGAATATAAAAAATTTTACATTTTAGAAACTCAAATTAAAATAGTAGGTTTTTCAATAGTTGAATTAAAAGAAAGTACATGACTAAAATTTCTTTTGTATCAAATTCAAATCGTTCATGTAACGCAATCAAAGAGTAAATGGTCCAACAAACAGTTTTACCAGAATCTCCAAGATCGCTGTGCCTGATGATCTTTTTCTTAGAGTCTTATTTCGACGTGTATTTACTAATTAATAATTTATTGTTTTATAAGGAAAACATGCAATGGGTGTGTGAAACTAGATCTGTGTATTCTTTTAGTATAGAAAAAGTTCCAAATTAAAAAAAAAATATATATATATATATATTTATCTAGCTATTTTTTATTTCTTTTGGGAGTTAAAAATTGCGCTAAAGTTAGCACATAGACGAGCTCGTTGTTTTAAAGTTGTCCTGAGAGCGGGGTCAAAGTATGCAAATTTTATCGGTAAACAACAAAAACCACGCTGACTGTTAATTAAGGCTCGACCGATGGCATTTTTTGGCCGATGGGCCGATGCCGATTGTTGGCCGATGGCCGATTTTTTTCCTCTTCCATCGGTCGATGGCCGATGCCGATGGTTAAAAAAAACCAAATGATTAGAAAAATAAATGTTTATAAGAGATATGATGGGTCATATATTCATTTCATTCTAATTATTTTTCAGTCATTCAGATTTTGGGCCTAAATTTCTATTCTACTACCACTCGACAAAAATTATATGAGAGAAAGAGAGAGACTCATTCTGAGTCTGAAGTTGAGAACTCATTCGTACCATTTGTACTAGGTGTAGTCATGAAGATACTTTCTTAGCTGCAATCCGATGTTCCAAATGTGCTTTTTACTTTTACTTTTTCTTTTTTTGACTTATCAATTTTAACTTCAATGCAGACTAATATCATAAATTGGTGACAACTGAGTGATATAATCGCAAAGTGTTTTATAACTAACAAAGAAAGATACAACAAAGATGGAGAAAAAAATAAGATGCTGAATTTGGTATCGGTTGGGCGGTATTTGACAAAATTCCTATTAAAATTGTTCATGAATTCAGTTCCACGTACATGTACGAAATTAAATGTGAAAAATTAGTTAATTGTTTTGAAAAAAAGAATTAAAAATAGGAAGCAAATCAAAACACATTTTATCAAACCAAAAAAAAAACCTCCTTCCTAAAAAAATGTCTCGAATTTCATTTTTAATCCGTTGCAAATAATTAAAAACAAATAATTGATTAAATAAATAATAAAATGTTCTCTTAAATGAGTAATTTTTGTTAGACAAAAAATCGTCTGCCAAATAAATAAATAAATAAATAAATATATAAATAAATAAAAATAATAATAAATTAAAAAATGAATCAACAAAGAAAACTTTTAAGAGTAAAGTCAGTCATTTTTCCCAGCCTGCGTTTCTGCAATATTTGCTAAGTTAGAGTTAGAGTCGAGGATTCAGAGTTGACGTTGAAAAGTCGGAGTCATCACTCGCAGTTGACAGGTAGAGTCAGAGTCAAAAGCACAAAAATTCTAATAGTAGGACTCGGTCTTTTTTTCCGAGCCTGTATTTCTACCATAGGAGCGGAGTTGGAGTCGAAGATTCGGTGTCGGAGTCGGTTTTAAAAAATTAGATTCGTCAGAAAAAGTCGAAAGCTCTAAAATTATAATGGTAGGAGTGGGTCTTTTTTTTTTTTTGGAGCCTGCATTTCTGCCATGCTTGAGGAGTCGGAAGCAGAGTCCTCACTACAGCTTATTCAGAAAAGTACTTTACTTACATTATTTATCAAAACCATTTTCAAACAAAGTTAGTTTGAAGGAAATCCGCCTTTAAGTTCAGGATCTACATTAAACTTAAATTTCCCCGTAGGTGCAATGCTAAGTCTTTTTCTGAGCGGTTCAATATTAAACGAAAAATGGTTCAAATCAAACAGCGAAATATTGGAATGAGGTGTCCTTGCCGAGATCTTTCGAACAAAAAAAAGTTTATTGAATTCCGACTGTTCACTTAAAAGTTATTAGGTGGGGAAAGGTTGTTTGAACGGTTCAATGTTGAACAAAAAATTGTTCAAATTGAAAATTTACATACGGCAATGAAATGTCCTTGCCGAGATCTTTCGAACAAAAAAAAGTTTGTTTAAATAGGACTGTTCACTCAAAAATTATATGGGGTGACAGCTTATTTGAACGGTTCAATGTTTAACGAAAAATTGTTTAAATCCGAAATTTAAATACGGGAATGAAGTATCCTTAATAAAATCTTTCGAACAAAAAAAGTTTGTTCAAATCGGACTGTTCACTAAAAAGTTAGTATCGCGGGATAGGTAGTTTGAACGGTTCAAAGTTGCACCAAAAACTGTTCAATCCGAAAAATCAAACATGGGAATGAGCTGTACTCGCCGAGATCTTTCCAACAAAAAAAAATGTACAAATCGGAATGTTCATTCAAAAGCTATTAGGGGGGGGGGGGGCACAGACAGTCCGACACACAAATTCCCCATCTCAAAACCCTACTTTCCAAATTTTGAGTTTTCGATTTTTTTAGATGTTTTTATTTCTGTTTGACTTTTTTTTGGACCTGGTGATAATTTTATGATGCATTAAACCGCTTTTAATGCTTTTTTCGTTTTTTTTCTTTTTAACAGGAGAGTAGGCTAAAAAGGCAACAAATAAAACACCAAAGCTTGAATTTCGATAAATTCAAAATGTATGAACAGAAATGTTTGCATGTTCGTTAAAAATTGCGACAGGTTACATAATTTATTTTATTGAAAAATAAATAACCATGAAAAAAAAAGTGAGCTTGCACCTTTTTTTTTTGCTACTTTTGCTCCTAGTTTGATTTTTTATTTTGCTGAATCTTGCATCAAAATGGCTTTTTTTTTTTTTTTTTTTGCTTCAGTCGCGCTAAAATTGTAATTTTAATGCTTAAGCCTGCTCCAAGACGTGTTTTTATTCCCTCCCAGTAGGCTTCGAAATAATTATTTTTCCTCTCCAAAACGGAATTTTAACTGCTCCGAAATTGTATCCATCATATGCCACTCCTGATATCGTTTAAATAAAATAAACTTGAGTAATGAGTATATGATAGTAAGTTATAGAGGGCCGTTGATATATTTATACTTGTGTAATTTTTCAATGAAAATATCTCATAGATTATCATAGAACATTGGAGAAAAATGCGTAGTCAGGCGAACTATGCTTCTTTTTAGGAAGAGTCCCTGGCGACCGAACCCCGCTCGGTAAAAAAAAAAAAGAGGTTTGTAAAATCGAGTTTTTTTTTTTAAAGTTCGAAGTTCTTATTCAGATAAACTTGGAAAGCATTTTTAAGCCTTTGGTTGCAATTGCACATTTAAAACAGCCGTAGCTTATTTTAAAAAACACAACTGTATTTAGACAAGACATCATCATAACCTTATTTAAACGATGCGCACCGTAAAATCACACCAGGGCCGTTGTAGCACGATCGGAAAGCTGTTGGAGTCGTAACCGGAGGGTCCCGGGTCCGATCAAAGACCCGCCGTCTTCATTAATGGTTGCTGAGGGACGTTAATAATGTTCGTGGTCACAAAGTCCTCCAAGTGAAACAATACCTCTGGGGGTGCTGGGCCAAGGGTTTGCTCGCCCTTGGTCTGGTTCAAAAGAGCAAAGCGCTCTTCAGGGCCTCATTCCGGTCAAACCACGAGTTGTGGTATGTACGGGAGACCCTTGAGTGTGATGTGAAGTGAAAGTCAAAAACCAACTTTAACCAAAATGCGTACTGGAGAACAGGGACTCTGCATCCATTCTCATCAATCCTTCCCGCGCTTCGGCGCCAAATGAAATGAAATGAAATGAAAATCACACCACAATGATAGATCTCTTTAATATTTCAAAAAAATGACAGTTTAACGTTGCCAAAACTTGTTTGTCAAATACCATAAAAATTTAAATTTACGCTGATGTGATTAATAAAATCCATTGTTATAATCAAACGTGGTTGTTATGAAACAGTAACAATGATAGTAATCATAAAGAAAATGGTGAAAGAAAGCTTCTCAAACTTTAAATGAAGGCACAAAAAACGGGGTTTTTTTTGTGAAAACTCGCGTTTTCACAGAAAAAACGCCGATGTAGATGAACTCAAGAACCAAAACTTTATCTAATTATAAAATTTTATCAAAATCGTTTGAGCCGTTTTCGAGATCCGAAATATATACAAGAATTGCTCGTTTAAAGATATAAGATAAGATACGGCAAAAGAGATTGGGGGGGGGGGGGGTTAAACAATTGCAATGAAAATGTCACGCGAGCATTTAAAAGTGCAAAGGTAAAATGAAAGGAGAATACACAAATTATTAGTATCGTAGATGGCAATGGTACATATTCAATATTATTATTCTGCATTAAACTAATAGATAAAATCTGAAATAGCATAATCCTCCTTCATAGCGAACACCTCCCAATAACGGACAAAATTTCCCGTTCCGTTATTCGGAGGTTTTACTGTAATTCTCAATACTCGCATCAAAGCGATCACTTGGAAAGCGTCTGTGTTGTGAAAATTTCGGTATCTGCCCGCTTCGAAAAACTCCAAAACCCAGAACTGTATTAGTCCCATTTGCTGCCCGATTTCAAGCCACATGCAGAACATAATTTTAATTGTGTAGTAAAAAATTGAGAAAATAGAATTCCCTTTTAAGAAAACTTTAAAAAAAAAACATCGGCCTTGCATCGGCATTTAGATATTTTTGAGGCCGATGGCCCGATGTTTTTCCCATGTTAGCATCGGCGGCCGATGCCGATGGCCGATGGAAAAAATTTCAACCATCGGCGCCGATGCATCGGCCTGGCCGATGCATCGGTCGAGCCTTACTGTTAATATATTGATTTCTCAAAGTCCCTCCCCCCTCCAACGCCTGGTTTGTAAGAATAGGCTCAAGTCATTCAAGTCAACTCTCAATCATTTCAAACTAATATTTTATCTCAAATAACATTCCTTTATTACCGTGCCCCAAATAGACTTCATCATTTTACCGTTAATAAATAATTACAAAATTTAGAAAGTGTGAAGCTGGCTAAAAGTCAGTACTAGTCATTGTAAGTTTTAAAAAATCTGCACCTGCGAGAGGACATACTACACGACTTTCTTACAGCAAATAACTCAGCAAATTGGGGGTAAAAACAAAACGACGTTTTCGACATGAGCTATAAGAAACCAAGTGTCAAGTGCTCTAACACCATTGGAAAGGATGCGACTATTCTATTGTGGCCAATCTGGTTAGAATAAAAATTCATAAACAGAAACATTTGTAAGCTGAAATGTGAAAATCTTGACATTGAAAATAAAATATTAGTAACATTTAACAATTTAAGTGATTGAAAAAGTGATTAAGCGGCGTATTGCATATTAAAAACATTGTTAAACATTTAACTAGAAAAATATAAGAATAACTCTAAATTTTAACTACTGCTTATAAAATCAAACTACTACTCATCAAATACTACTCATAAAAAATTTTCAGATTCACTTAAACCTATCAAGCGTAACGTCCGGTTTTTAACCGACTTCGAAAAAGGAGGAGGTTCTCAATTCAAAGCGTATACTTTTTTTTTGTTTGTTCGCACATAACATCTGATCTACAGTACCGATTTGGACAATTTTTTTTTAATCGATAGGAGATGGTGTAACTTAGGTAACAAGTACTCATATGACGATATTTGTTCACTAGAAAAAAAGTTATGATCGAAAAACTAACATTTCATGTCATTTAAAACAATATCTGCTATCGTAAATCCTTACTTCAATGAGCGACCCGATGGTCAAGTGGTTATGCGCGTCAGATTGAAGTTCCTGATGGAATGAGATCGAGTCCAGGTCTGCAAGAATTTTTTCGAATAGCTGCATGTTTTTTTTTTTTTAATGATTTTAATGGTTGTAATGTCCTTATGCAGCTACATCCTCCCATGGGAATGTGCCCCATATTTTTTTATGGTACAAAATGACAGTTTTGGTCGGATCTTTGTTAAAATTGGCAATGGGGCCCTTCGATGCTGTAGAATTTTCTTATGGACGTTTGCGCCATTTTTGGGGGCGTTTTTGCGCCGACTTCAAAACATTCAAAACTTATGTTTAAAAGTAGTTTCGATGGTGTTCAAAGAAAAAAATTATTTTTTACTTTTTAGAGCAATTTCCAACTAAAGTCGGTTCTATTTTTTTTTCTAAAAATATTTTATTCTGGTAGCCAAAAATCGGAGCATGACAAATATTTAATTTTGGAATACCCTGTACATTTTTACTTCATATCTCAAAGTTATTTACAATAGCTCCTCATTTCAATAGCTCCTTGAATACACCATTGTGTTTTGGAAAAAGAAATATTTTAAACGTCAAAGTTAAAGGAGCTCTAAATATTTCTCGAATTCGCATTTGATCTATAATTAATCACACTTTTTTGTCTGTCAAAATCAAAATATGACAACAGAGTACTGATTATATATTTCTGAATTGAAGTATAAAGTGGAGGATATTCCCCTTAAAATCGGAAACTGACATCTTTCCCGGGAAACCAATACAATCCGGATTAGTTAAGAGGCGTTAAATTTAATATGAAATACAAATGCATTGTCCAAAAGTGTTTTTTTTTAATTAAAAAAACTAGTGTTTAAGCAAAGAGGAGATAATCGTGTGATTATGGTCAATTGTTACTTTTTTAAACAGTAAAGTTACCTAAACTGTTGTCTGTAATATGTAAATATTACACACAAGTAAATGACATGCAAATATTTTTACCGTATTTTTTTATGTACAATAACATAAAGCAGTTGAAACACCAGGAACAGTTGTGAAAATACTAAAGAGCAGAATATTTGCTTGGACTCTTTTGCTGATAACCTTATAGACATGCTGAAATAGCTTACACGGCGCCTCATTCGGAAGAAAAGTGCTGATGTATGCATTAACATCCCGTGTTTCCAGTGTAAAAGATTAAGCTTTTGAATAAATTGTTTAGACACCAACAAGACAATAATTTTTCCTTTATGGGTATGTAGCGATACGTATTGCTTGTCTCATTCAGCTAAAAACTTCATCGCTAGAGTTCGTTTTAATAAAAATTTCAATTTTATTTTTTTGTTAAATTTTTTTTTTCTGTTTGGAGCTTTTTTGGTCGGTAGAGCTCGGTGCCTTTTAGACTCTGGCGCTCCCGTGCGCCGCACGGCTTTGTACATATGCACGGTGCGGCCCCTCCCCCCAAATTATTCCTCTAAAAATTACACCCCTAATTTCAATGACGCAATCTGTGACATGTCCTTCCCCCCTCATGTGCCTCCATGATTCAATTAGCAAACTGTTCATTCGACCTCACATTTTTGTCTGCATATTCATCAAAGGGGGGGGGGGGCAAAAAAATCTTTGTTCTATCTATAATTAATCGAAATAATATAAGCAAGAAACAATGGAAAATAAATGAAAAAAATCTAACAGTTTCTTACTTTCATTTTTTATCGTCGTTTGAGATTTCAGTGGATGAAACTCAGTATAGTATAAACTTTCACTACAAGTTTTTAAACATGTAAACCAACGTACACGTTAAACTTTCTCTTTTTGAGCGACTACACAAACCCACATCTCATACGAACCAGCCAAGGCACTCTGAATGATAAGCAAGAATGAAAAGAAATAGCGTTGACCTTTAAACGATGATAACGTGCTCGTGCCGCTGAAGCAGGAAGTCTTTCTTTTTTAAAAATAAATGTTGCGATAGACAATGTTTTTGTTCACTAATTAGCAAATCGTAAGTTGCGCTTTTTTTTTCAGCAAAACGTTGCAATTCAGTGTCGTAACGATGGAAGGTCACAGATCTTGTGACCTCCCAGAACCAGGAGCGCCCCGAAGGGAGGTCACTCGGTCCTCCCAAAAATTTTCTTCATTTGGTACATTCGGGCTGACAGTTCGGCAATTTTAAGGATGCAATATATTTCGTGATATCTCGAGCACAGTACTGTTGTTACAAAATACCACGCCCGAGTATTACTCGTGGTAATTTTTTGTAGAGTGCACCGTACTGTTATACCCGACGGTCACTCGGTCCTCCCAAAAATTTTCTTCATTTGGTACATTCGGGCTGACAGTTCGGCAATTTTAAGGATGCAATATATTTCGTGATATCTCGAGCACAGTACTGTTGTTACAAAATACCACGCCCGAGTATTACTCGTGGTAATTTTTTGTAGAGTGCACCGTACTGTTATACCCGAATATAACTCGAGAGAGGATTAGTTCGGCTTCATCTCTTTGTCAATCCCGAATCTATCTCGGGAAAAGTTCATTTGCGTTCAACGTAATGGATTAACTTGACAGTTAAAAGGTTAATGGTGCATCATCTAGAAAAATAGCACTAGTTACACAGAATAAATATTTTTCATTTTTTAATAGGGAGAAGGTGCACTTACAAATCTTGTTGGGGGGTGGGGACTCACCTTAGCCTATGTACCGCGACTGCCCCCCATGTTATTTATAAAATTCAAATGTTTTTCAATCATCTGAAGGAAAGATTGAAAATACTTGTTTTTCATTTCAAAACCGTGAGGTCGATTTTCATGCCACTTGGCACAAAATTAGTTTGTAGTATGTAGTTTTGCACCTCGAAGCGATTTTTCGAAAATTCCATTTCATTCTTTTTCTATTCGAATTCTTAGCGTAAATTCGATAAAATAGGGAAGAAATATTTCATACACATTTTCAAGTCTTATGTCATTCGAAAGCTTGAAATTTTCTGCACAAAATGATATCAGTTTGAAGTTTCTACGAGCATTAGAAGAGCTGTAATAATTGTTCTTAGAATCCCGGAAATTCAAGGCTTACCTACAGCAAAGCAAGCCAAACGATTCTAAAATGGTTCAGCTCGGGAACAAAATTTGTTTGAAAAGAGAAATGAAAAGAATTATTTTATCAACGGAAATCAGCTTTTCATGTTGTTACCATGGTTACGTTTTTATTTCGTTTATTTGTTTCGTTCTTTTTCCCTTAATAATTTTAAAAATGTATTTGTTTTTGTAGCAATCCAAACTCCAAGCCTTATTAAAATTAGTCAAATGAAATATAATAAAATCGTGATAAGATGGCACCTGTCAATCAAATGAGAAATCGAATCCTTTCTTTAAAATAGGTAGAGAAGGAAGAAACTGACGCGTACCATTTTTGTGAGTTTAGAGATATTTTGGCGATCTGACGAGTTGTGTAGAAGAGGGAAACATTGTTTAACCAAATGAGTTCAAAAAAGAAACAACCTGATAGTAAACCATTCTAAATTTATCGTCTGGCAAAACATATTTTATTTCCTTTTTTTTTTATTTCAATATAAATTGCAGTAAATGGCTTGAGTGAACGAGTTTGGCTTTTAATTTATCATTTGCTGGTTGATGTTTGTCGATGTTTATTGTTTTTATTATCATGGTGAAGAATAATGCACGAAATTTCTATTATTTTGTTTTTGAAGTTGGGACAGAAAACTTTCTTCTTCTTTTAAACTTTGGTAAGATTTCTGTGAGCAGCAAAATTGTTCTTATTTTCTCTTTTGGCTTATTTTTGTGCACCTTCCCTTGGGGTTGCATTCGAATTTCTCCAAGGGTTTTTTTACCCCTTTTATGGGGTAAATCAGTGTTAATTTCAATACAGACAAAAGTGATATGAATTGGCGCGACCACTTGGCAAAATATCGCTAAGCTTTTAGTCGCCAAGTGTTTGACGCCAATTTGGCGACATATCGCCAAGTTGGCGGCAAATTTTGCGAAAAAAATTATTTTTTTTATTTGGGTTCAATTTGGCGCTATTGGCGATATTTTGCGAAAAATCCACTGAATGATGTTAAAATCGGCGATATTAGGAGATTAATCATTGAAAAACATTTTTTTGCATTGTTTTCTGGCAAACTAGGGATGTAAATGTTTGAATTGTTATCTTGCTCACTCCAAGCACTATTTTAGCACTTAAGGCATCTACTAAGAAATTTACACGTAAAAGGAAGTAGTGTGGGATCCATTTCAAATTTTTCTATCATTCCTTGAAAGAAATAATAGTTGAATTATAACTAAAATAGAGTATTTTTCTGCTATATCAATTTTTTACAAATGAATTTTTAAGTTTATACCACGGGCAAAGCCGTGCGGGTACCGCTAGTTACCTATAAAGTAACGGTATAAGGTATGTGCGTATGGTCTTACGTTATCAATCGGCACTTTTCAAAATTTCATTCAGCATATTGAGAATCTCCACCCCCTGCCAAAAATTTAAGCTCGGGGCGCCCCTGCCCAGAACTTTCCTTTTTCTGACTATTTGATGAGAGAGAGAGAGAGAGAGAAAAGCACATAATGTTTATGCTGGTTCCGTAAACTTCAAAATTCCCCCTCCCAAATATTTAAGTTGGGGATCCCTTTTCTACACTTGTAGGTTTTAAAAAATTAGTGGCGCTGCGCAGACCTTTTCTAAACGGTTGGCTCAATTTTTTATACTACTAACACGATTGACATTGAGTGCAAGGGTTCAGGCAAGGAAGTAGATCCTTTTCCTGTTGTGCACAAAGAAAAAAATGGAAAACTGAAATTAACAATTTTTTTTTGGCAATGTATGAGGAAGAAATGTGATACATGTGAGATAGACGTGTCAACCATGTTCGGGGTCAATTGACTGGCAGGGGTGAACCACAGGGGGGGGGGGGGATTATGGCGCAAGTTGCGCCATCAAAATTTTTGGGGGGGATTTTTTAGAATTAATTTATTTATTTATTCACTTAAATTATTTATTAATATATTTTTTAATTTAAATTACGTACTGATTTTTTTAAATAAAAATTATTCATTAATTTATTTTTTTAATTAAATTATCTCTTTTATTTCTTTATTGTTATTTTTTATTTATTTATTTATTTATTTTCTGTGTGTGTTTGTGTTTGGAATGTCTGGAAGAGAAAAAAATCGATTCTATTCAGCACATAATTAGTACGATAAAAACAAAATTAATAATATATAAAAAAATAATAGTTATAATTCAAAAAATAAATAAATGATATTTAAAAAAAATAAACAAAATAAAAAAGAGGAGCAAAAATAAAAAGCACAAGAGGGTTGTGAAAATTGGGGGGGACGGAGAATTTGCGCCATTGAGCTTGGGGGGATGGGCACCCCTGTTGACTGGTAGATCAGACATTTCTAAAAGCGATAATAATAATACCAGGAGCCATGCAGAATTAAAAAAAAGTTTCTGGTTAGTGATTTATTTCTGCAAAAAGTGATCCTTAAGCTGAAAATATGAGATAATGTCCATATGAGGTTGTGTCCTTAATAACGTTGCCACCTACTGTACATCATTTCACAGTGGTGTTTTTTTTTTGTGACAACACCATGATTTTTTTAATAATTCACCAGTTTTTAAAAGCAAAGCAAAATGAAAAAAATAAGCCATTTTCGGTGAAAAATAGAGTTAATTTAAATATAGGTTGTTTTATTTAAAATAGGTTTGACTGGTCTTTATTTGTTATTATTTTTATTTTTTTATAGCTGTAACGTATAGTTCAAACATTGCACTTTTAGAAAACTTCAACCTGCAAAAAGTGCTTCAGTTGCCTGAATGAGTACCAAAATGTGTTCTGAATGTGCTCCCTTAAGAATTCAGGGCCCTTAAATGCCTGCTAGAGCAGAAACAGTGCGACTCTGCAACGTGCATCACTGATTATTAAGAAAGTTTACTTATATATTTTAAAATATGATGGCTAAACTACTAATTTTAAAATGTAAAGTGTATTAAACAAGCACAGACTACAAATTTATTCTTTCCTTTTCAATACTTTATAATGCTAAATTTATTATCAAAACGTAGTATTAGAAAAAATGATCTTAATAAATTTGTAATGGTTGTAAACTGTATACAGTTTTTTTGTTAGAGCTTTTTCTGTGTTTGTCATAATTAAAGTTGTAAAAAAAAATTACACGATCTAGTTATATGCATTTAAGAAAAATATTTTTACCAATTTTCAAACGTGTTACTTAGTATTGAATACAATTGTTTTATTCTGTTGTTGAATAACAAAATTAGGCCGAACCGAACATTCAGTGTTACATGCCAAATATCGAAAAATACTCGGAGAAATTTATTCGCCTAATTTTTTGAAGTTGTTTATAATGTTGAATGTATTTCACTCAAATCTGCCACCTAGTGCTCGTATGTAAGGTAAGGCGGCAGCAGTAGCTGAGCATCAGTCAGTTGTGCTGTATAAAGAAATCCCACAGCCTAAAAAACTGCGAATCCCTGTTTTAGGAGTGCATCCTTTAGATTTCTAGCAAAATGCCTTCTTTACCAAGACGGTAGAGCTCCTATCCACTCCACACTGCTAAAACCATCCAAAATGGCTTGAAGTGAATGAAGAGGAAATAAAGTATCTCGCTTGGTCCCCAGGCCTGTCATTTGGGTAATCAGGTGTGTGTGCGTCAGGCCCGTCATTTAGGGGGGCAGGGGGGGGGTCAATCGTCCCCCCCTCGACTTTGGAAAATCAATGTATTGGCATATAAGTGGGCGTGGTTTTTGCCACTTTTTGGTGAATTTTATTGTGTATGTACCGTTTGCCCCTCCCCCTGGAAAATTTCGAAATGACGTTCCTGGTGTGCGTGTGTGTGTATCAAAACGGTAGTATGCAGGAGCGAACCGAACAAAAATTTTTGGAAGGGGGAAAATTATCAATTTGCAAAATGAAGATCCAATTACGATAAGTTCCAATGATAAATTACAAGCATGCACACATGTCGTACATGTATAACATTTAGTGAGAAAAAGCATTAGGCATCTTTAAAAAAAAATCTAAAAACTAAAAAGGACAAATAATCTCAACGTTGCAATTTATTGTCTTCAGATTTCCGAATCGTCAGGAAAATGTGCCGAATACGGAAATTATTGGGAGGTCACAGTGAGCTCCCGTGACCACCTACATCGGGACGCTCCTGGTTGTGTGTGTGTGTGTGTGTGTGTGCTCACTCGCCCCCAAGTCCGGCATGATGGTGCAGCTGGACTGTTTCAGACTCCGTCTCCCTGCGCCGCCATGTGCTCCAGGGGCCAGTGCGCAGTGTCCAGGGAGGTGAGACATCGGGACGCGAGGAGCTGGCAGACTGCTAATCTAAAAGCGGGACTACACAATGTTTGACGCCCAAAAAGGAAACATATAGCAATTTGTCATTGCTCAAAAAAGACAGGATGCGGTGGAGGACTGCACGCCCAACATGCCCCCTCCCTCAATCCCCACGTCCATGACCAATTGGAGTTGACTAAAAACCCTCTGTTTTTGTTTTGTTGATAACTGTTTAGCAATTTTACATGACGTGGTTTAATTTTGAATAAACTAATGATTTACAATTCAAAATAAATTTTTCGGATACTGCAATAAGAGTAGCGGCATTCTGTCCTTTCCTCAATCAAATTGAAGGGGCAAGTGGATAAAGGTGACATGTGACAATTTTTAAAATTTCTAAAAAAAGCTTTTAAAAACTGTTGTGTTTTTTAATGGATTTTTTTCAACGGAAGAAACGGGGTCATATTTTTAGTTACAAATCATTTCAGTGATTAAAGGGACATGATTCTGATGGATTTGTCACCTTCATCCACGGTAAAAAAGTACGTTTCAAAAATTGTCACATATCACCTTTATCCACTTGCCCCTTCAATTGAAGATGTGCTATTCTGACTGCTCGTTTGCAGACAATCATGTGATAAAAGATTTTAAAATTGCAGTGATTAGATATTAAAGTGTTTCGATTGAGATGTTTTCTAGTTTCTGTAGAAGATTGTTCTATCAAGTTTCGATAAACGGTCCGCCTAGTTGTCTTATCATTATCTGTTTTCTATTATTTTATGTCGCTGAATAAATTTGTAATGAATTAGGCTGGTGCTTTGTGCGGGTGTATTTCTAATGACAGCTATGCAGAAAGATAAATAACTGTAGGGAGGTTTAGAAAGTATACAGAAGGTAAAAGTATATTTTTATTTTCTATACTTTGCAGAAAATAAACTGTTGTTTTTACGGTATAATACTGGCAGCAGAGACTCTAGTTCAAAGTTGTGTAATGCCCGGCAATAAACTGTAAAATTAGCAATTTTATAGTTTATTACTGTATACTTTAGATTTTTAAACTGGAACCTCGGCTGCCAGTATTATACAGTAAGAACAACAGTTTATTTTTTGCTGTGTAGCAATAAATAAATACATTTCTTTTCATTGCCGAAAAATTTCAAGTAACAGCGTAGCTATATTTAAGCTACTTTTATAAATTTTATTTCTGATTTTAAGGATAACTCTTTGCCAAAAAAAAAAAAAAAGTTAATGAAACAGATGTTTGTGTAAATTTTCTATGAAGGTGAAAAGGGTCACATGAAAACAACTTTTTTCATTTTTTTATTTCTTAAAAGATATTGTCAATTTCTCAGAGAAAATGTGTCCCCAGGTTACATAGTCTTTTCTTTATTCTGTGGATTTTTTAAAAAATTATTTTGTTACTATATGCTATTTTGAAAAAAAATCTTCACACATGTGCCGTGCCCTCATAGATAAACTTATGTAAAGAACAAGATTTTAAAAATGAAGAAGAATCATATTTCAAAGAATAACACTTTAAATAAAGATGTTTTGTGAACTTTTGCAATTTAGAAAAAATGCATTTCTTATTTTTCTAAACCAAACAGAGCGCCTTGCGGAAAGTTGAAAATTTGAAAAGATTAATTCCAAAATAACGCTTTTTTAAAAAACTGCCCATATTCGTACACATGTATGCAAAAGCATGTAACAAACTTTTTTGGGGGGAAAAACAGCTTCCGGCTCAGAATCTTGCAATTTACAAATAAATAAAGAAACAAAAAACAAAAGCCTCAGAAATTGATTTAGCGATTTACAAAAATAGCTTTCTACTCAAAACTAATTGTTGAATGTGATATCACTGTTGGATATTTTTTGAACTTAGAAGTGTACTGGAAGTTAGAAAGTAGAAACACTTTTTTAATAGTTTCACACAAGAAAAACTTTTTATTATATTTTTAAATGTTTAGCACATTTTCAGTTTTTTGAACTTAGAAGTGCACTGGAAGTTATCTACCAATTTAAAAGGGAATTTTGTTACATATATATATATATATATATATATATATATATATATATATATATATATATATATATATATATATATATATATATATATATATATATATATATATATATATATAAATACAGAATACAGAAATACATACAATTATAAAAGGGGGTTAGTTAAAATCCCAAAAGAC
>JAXGGA010021570.1:0-16368 GCA_038373865.1 Uloborus plumipes | reverse complement strand
AAACACTGTACCGAAAATTCTGTCGTGTCGACGTAAACAAGATGTCCGCCATTCAAATGGTTGATGATGATGATGAGACCTCGCGCAGGCGCATTCTGTCAAAGGTGCCTTTTGGTACGGCGAGATGTCTCACTGAGCATGCGCAAGCTTCATTCACCCCAAAGGGTGCCGATGGGAGGCTTTTTAGTGCGGTAAGAGCTTTTCAAATTCGCTGTGGCACCCCGTGGCACCTTGCTTTCACCCAAGCTTTCTTATTGGCACCCCTGCGTCACCCGTAGTTTTTACAGTGCACACATATCTGTGTGTGTGTGGTCAATTCCACGAAAAGAGAAAAAGTCAATCTGAGCATTAAAATTTAAATATTAACCACATTTTAAGTATTGTATATCATTTGAAAGTATTAAATAGTTTAATTCTATATCAAGTTGAATTTTAAATTACGCAATGAAGCTAAGCTGTAACAGATGTCTTGGGATAATTTGATCTACAGTGAGCAACGTTTTTTCTAAAACATTTCTAATTAAAAAAAAAACCACTTTGTGTATTTTGTCCAACACGTTATCACGCTTTACACTGCAAGATTATCTCAAAAAATATCCTTAATGCAATACACCGCCTACTCGGTTATTTCCATTCATGGACTTCAGTTTCGTGCTTATTATGCACTCATCAGCATGGAATAGAAAAGTAACCGAGTTGGAGGCAAAAATCCTCTTTGGAGCAAAGAGAGCTAAAAAAAAAAAAAAAACTGGTAGCGCTAATAGGAAATTAGAATTCTAATTTCACATTAACTACCAGTTTTTTTGGCTCTCTTTGTTCTATAAGAGGATTTTAGACTCCAACTCGGTTACTTTCCTGTTCCATGCTGATGAGTGCATAATAAACACGAAACTGCAGTCCATGGATGAAAATAACCGAGTTGGTGGTGTATTGCATGTTCCTGCCTTTAGCCCTTGCTTTTAGGAGCGGTTACTCACTGCTTTAATATCCTTAATGTTAATGGCTGTGGCACCCCGTGGCACCTTGCTTTCACCCAAGCTTTCTTATTGGCACCCCTGCGTCACCCGTAGTTTTTACAGTGTACTTATTAACTTGTATTCGAAGAAACCGTTTTAATCCTTAGTCGTATGCGGCGAGAGGTCGTTAAAAAATAAATTATTCATTGTCGTATTTTCATATATTTTTATGCCCCGGAAATGATATTTCTAGTTACAGTAGAAAATTACGCATTATTTCGTAATTACTTTGAATTTTTGCGCGTTATGGCTATGGTTTAGTATGTGTCCTTCTGCTGATGAATTTTAGTTTCCGATTCAAAAGGTTTTCCTAATTGATAGAATGACAGTTTCATTGCGTGACTATAACCGTCTTAAATATTCTTCTTACGGTTAAGATTTTAAGAATGTTTTCAGATTTTGAAAATGTGAAAATAATCTATTTTTTATGATAAAAAGTTATATCCATGCAGTTATCGAAGTATCATTGAAATTTTCAGCTTGAAAATAGTTGTTAAAATTTCTAGAATTTCAAAATTTAAAACTAATTAAGGTAGGAAATCCTATTTTAAAAAAATGTATGATAAAAAGAAATATATGCTTCTCCTACCCCCGCCCCCTGGGAGTAGGGTTTAAATAATTTTAGATTCTCCACAGCCTAATTTTTTTTTAATGTGTAAAAGACTGTTTTCCGACTTTTACCGTTTTTAATTTCCTTTTTGTTTCTTTTCAGTTACGTTTTCACTCATTTGTTACATCAAATTCCCGAGCTGCATCAGCAACTGTTGTCACCAGTCTTAAAATACTACCCTTCAAGTAAAAGTACTTTTCCCAAGCCACAAGCTGGTGATCAACCTGAAAAAAAAACGAAACATGAGAAAGAAAATGCCTTCTCTTAAGCAGGGATTCAAGTGAAACAGCACTGCGATCGCTTCGAATTGCAATCGCTACTGGAAGTGAGTTACATTATCATCAACTTAACTTGGCATGACGTCACTACGGGTGGAGCCAATAAGAGCTCACAAGCACTCAGCGATCTCCTCTTATTCGCCAAGTAGGCTGTGACGTTTTATCTAGCTCGTTTTTCATAGGCAATCGTCACGCTGACGTCACGATGTTTTTATCAAGAAACGTTCTAATGTAATTCATTTCCAGTAGCGATTGTAATGTGCGATCGACTGTTTCACTTGAATCCCTGCCTTAGTTCCGTTCGGCTGAAGACCATGAGCCACCCTACGCGTGAAGAGATGAGAGCGAGAGTAGCAATGACGAGGAGAGGGCATTATGTGGCATGTGTGACGGACGTTATTCATGTGACGAACATAGTAAAACATGCTTCAAATGTAAAAAGTATTTTCGTTGGTTTAGTGAAAAATTAAAAGCAAAAGAAAATGAAAGAGACAAAAGTTTTGCATTTTCCAACACTGTAGCTTGTGAGAATTGTGGCTTGTACAGGGGGACAAGGGACCGCTACCTCACTTCCAAAAGTAAAATGGCCGTGCCCCCTCACTTTTCACCCCCTCACTTTTCAAAAGTAATGATCGAGTGAGAAACGATTTTTTACTCAGTGGATACATCAATTTCACCAAAATAAAAGCTGAAATTAAAAAAAAAAAAATCGGACTTTTTCTCTTACCAGGAAAGTACTCGACTTAAGTAATAATGAAAAAAGTTAAAAATGGTACCATTCGAAAGAGCATACTGAGACATGTCTTTGACCCAAAGATCAAGTGCCCTCGTCCCCTCGTTTTCGAGATAAGGGGTCTTAAAGTCGGCCGAAAATGAGCCCAATTTGAAGACTTGGCAAGAAATTGAAGCTAGCTCCAGATTCTCCCTTCCGCTGCTTGCTTGGCATCGCATCGTTTCCATGTTTGGTCATTTGCAAAGAAAGTAAGATGTTTTAGTTAACGCTTTACTTGTATGAGCTAAAGTAAAGAATGCTGGTCAAGACTATGATGTGGAAAGCAGAGAGCTTTATCCAGAGGACCGAAAACTTTACAAAGAAGTTAAAGTTTTATCTCTTTACTAGGGATGCACCGATTAATCGGCAGTACCGATTAATCGGCCACAATCGGCCACTTTGCCGATTATTAATAATCGGTAAAATTGGGTCAATTAATCGGCTGTAATTTTTTTTTTTAAATATTGTTCTTTAAAGTGTACCTTCACTAAGAAACTATGATGAATGATTTTATTGACAGTAATAATAACCCTCACAGTTGATTTTAAGTTTTTAACAAATTAATTCTCCTACTTTGAATAAATATACACATAAACAATGTTGCAACATTTTTCATGTGGCGATAGTTTTCTACTTAGCACAGTGCTTTTAGATAACCTCTAATTTTGGCAAAGAATAAAAGTCTTGAATTAAAGTCTTGAATT
Source organism: Uloborus plumipes (assembly GCA_038373865.1). Lineage (NCBI taxonomy): Eukaryota > Metazoa > Arthropoda > Arachnida > Araneae > Uloboridae > Uloborus > Uloborus plumipes. The sequence goes on along the minus strand of JAXGGA010021570.1, from coordinate 12,988 downwards.
GATTATTAAAATGTTTAATTAAAAGTACTCCTAATTAAAATTACTGCCTCCCACAAACCCTCCCCTCACCTTTTTTGAATTTTTATGTCCAATAATTATAATTAACAATGTGTTAATGTTATGTTATTGACAATAATATGAAAATTGGTACTAAGAAATTTGATAAAATTTTGAAATTACTTTGTGAAAATTAAGAAAATGGGGAAAAAAATCTTCTCTCAGGAATAAATTACTTACTAATTCTAAACTCGGAATTGTATAAGAGAGAAAAAACAGTGATTGTGAAATTGTAGTATTAAAAACTTTACATTGTCGTAATCTTTCAAAATTAATCGGACTGTTATAACAAACATTAATCGTACGTAAACTGCCATTTGCTAATTTGGAGATCTTTTTCATTGATAAAATACATTTTAGAATTTTAGTTATTTGAAGTTTTTTTACTGAACTAAGTTGTATGATTAATTATTATACGTTAAAATATATTGCACGTGTTTCTAAATGAATAATTCGGGATAATTAAATAAGTATGAAAAGCAGCTAATATGAGCTCATGTACAAAAAATGAAAGAAATAATCTTTGGGGTAGAAATTAAATTGTCATGGATTATGATATCAGTTCTTATTGAAAAAAAAATCGATACAAGAAGTTTCACTATCTGCCAACTCTTAGCAAAAACATTTATTTTTTTTTAATTGAAATCGAGAAAAAATAAATAATTTTTAAAAGAAAACGAATTAGTAAATATCAATAGCTGCAAAATTATATCCACGTCGGAAATTACATCAATGGTAGAGGGAAATAATTATTTCCATTCTTAAAATATACTAATAGAGTCGGCATTCATTGTAAAAACCCCTGCCGTTCAAACAAATTGGTCACTGTAGCGAAAAGTCTCTGTAACGTAAATGTAAAACATATTGCATGTTAATTTCGTACTGTTTAAAAACACTAGAATAACTTTTACTAGTTCTGCTATATGTTCAACGGGTAGGAAAAGACTAACAAAATTGTAAATCAATACAAGTTTTAGCTTAAAGTTAATACAAGTTTTAGCTCTGTAAAAGTAGAAAATAGGTGAAAAAAAATCATGAAAGAAGGCCTGATGCACTGAAAAAAAAAAAAAAAACGCTCAAGCGAAGAAAAAGCACAACTTAATAAAAATAATTAAATACACAGAAAAATTTAAAATAGGAAAGTTGGGTTTTGAGCTGCGGAAACTGTGTACCTGTCAGTCTGTCTATTGGTCAGTTTTTCTGCCCCCCCCCCCCCGCAATAACTTTTGAGTGCATAGTCCGATTCGATTTTTTTTTTAAATCGAAAGATCTCAGTGAGGACAATACACTCCCATACTCGACTTTTTGATTTGAATAATATTTCATTCAATTTCGGATTTCCAATTTTTCCCCCTGTCCTCACTTATAACTTTTGAAGGAGCAAGTTCGATTCGAGCGAACATTTTTTTTTTCGAAATTTCTCAGAGAAAACACCTCATTCCTGTCGATTTTTTTATTTGAACACATTTTCATTAAACTTTGAGCTTTTTTTTTTTTTTGAAAGACCATTCTTACATACCCAGTGATGCAAATGACAAAAATGTTTAGGGGAACTCACTTTGAGTTATAGGGGGCCCACCAAAAGAAAAGTGGTTTGAAAAAATTTATATTTGCAGTTTTTACTATTAAAAACCCTAAATATACCCCCCCCCCCCATACTACAGAATTGTACGAACACTTAAAAAATAATTAAAAAAAACAGGAGGTTCAGTTGTCACCTCCTGTTGACAAGGACCCCTTAACAAGGGGGACTCCCCTTAAACAAGGGACCTGCTTTAATCTCAAATAGTACGATACAATTTAATTTTGATGTGTTGTTTGAAATTGTTTTTCCTCTTTAAAAAGCTCTCTGCTTTCCATGTCATAGGCTTGATAGTAGCTTTCTGCTTTAACTCGCACAGGTAAAGTAAAAGATTATTGTAAGGCCGTCTTTCAAAAGCTTTGCAGATGACCAAAAATGGGAATCAAGTTTTCCGTTGGATGCAAATAGTGCAATCGCACTGCAGCTTCCAGTTTCATTATAACTCGCTAAAATTGGCGATTTTTCAAAAAAAAATTAGCTGACTTTAGGACCTTATATTTCGATAACGGGGGCGCGAGGGCAAAAACGCGTGCGTCCAGAAACATGTTTTACAATGCTCTTTCGATTGGTACTCATTAAAAAAAAATTCATTATTACATGATCGCGTACTTTCCTGGTTAGTATATCATTAAAATGAAGGAAAATCAACCAGCCTGGTTCATTTTGGAGGCCATTTTTCGCATTTTTAGAAGTCCTTTAATCAGTAATAATAAAATCCAATAATATAGCCAAATTTAACAAAATTAATAATTGAAAAAACTTCAGAGGTACTGCCTCCTAACTCCCCCCCCCCCCTTTCTCCCCCCCCCCCCCACCCTCTACTCACATTTCTCCTGACCCCCAATTTTTTGGTGCACCAGCCGCCTATGCTTGTGAGCACAATATTTGTTTCACAAAATGTGTAGAAATACATGTTAAAATTAGATTATATATTCTTGATTTTATTTCACAACATTTTCTATGAAGGTGATAATAAAACTCCCCGATGAGACGGTATCAGAAACATATTTTTAGAAACAGGAAAATACTTTTTTTCAGCTATTTTTAATTAACACGTCCAACATGATGATATTAAATTTTTATGGCTTGAATATCTGGTTTCAAAATCAATTTCATGCCTACTTTTTTGCGACATATTATATTTATACCTTTTGGAAGTAAATTGCATAAGTGTGATATAACTTGGCCCTACCTTATACCTAAGAATAAAATGCGCAAAACCCTCTTCTTGTTACCTCGTTTTCGGTTACAACATTTCGCTCATCATGAAGAATAATCTCAGAAAAGTCATTTACATTAAAACAAATAATTTGAAAGAAATGTAATGATATTATTAGATGCTCCTATTTGCATTTCGTGACTCTTGTTCTTCTAGTTATCAAGTAAGGAAGTAATCAGATTCGAATAAACTTGATTTTAATTTATTTATAGAATCAAAATATTTTAATCTACTTATATTAAAAACTGAGTATCTATCTATCCTTCTTTCTTTCTTTCTTTCTAACTATCTATCTATGTCATGCTTCTTTCTCCTGAACGCCAATGAACTGAAAGTCGAACCACGTACCGATAGATAGGTAATTTTTCAGGCTTCATTAGTTTTAATTTATATTATTATACGATTTTAATTAACGAAGATATCAATTAATAAGTAGTCAAATTTAAAGCAATTTGGCCTAAATGATTAAATATGAAATCCATTGTTACTAAACGTGGTTACTATGAAACAGTAATAACAATGATAATGAGAATTTTAAAATGAAGGCTTAACTAAATCAAACATGAAACTCATTAGCGGGTTACGTACGTTGTACTTTTATCTCTAGCTACTTGTAATTTTTGAAATATAAATTAGTTGAAAGGCCATCTACTTATATTAAAAACTGAGTGTCTATGTCTACTTCTTTCTTTCTCTTGAGCGAGCTGAACTTGCTGAAACTTTCCTCACCATTTTGAATGCGCGAAGCATCTCAATAATTCGAATGATTGTTTTTTTTTTTTTTTTTTGATGCAGGAAAAAAAGTAAAGGCGTGAAGCGTCTATTAGCGAATCGCCTTGGCGGCGAGTAGTTTGTGGAAACATTTTTGCTACTTTAAAGGCGCGAAGCTCCCGTGCAACGCCGGGCCAAGCAGCTAGCTGCTTGGGGCATCAGCGAGCCATGTGCGTAGTATGTCTTGAAATCTTATGAAAATTGAATTATATCAAATAATATAACATCAAAATGAGGTAAAAGTTGAATGGCGGGGTGACATTATGAATCAGCATGCCTCAGGAAGCTAATCTAGCTGCCATGGCAGATAGTATTTATTATATTATTTCGATGTTATAGAATCAAAATCATATGATAAACACATATTTTTCATAACCCACTACTTTTGTACAATCGTTAGTGGGCGCCAACTAACGCGTACATTTGGCTAGGAATTTAAGAAATCATTTGCTCTAGAATCTAGAGGGCGGCCTTTCACTTTTTTAATCTACTTTTCCGTAAAAAGCAAAGGAACAAAAAAGCATGAAAGAAAATTTGACGCATCACAAAAATGTCTTTAACACCAAAAAAAGTCCCAAATAAATAAAATAATTAAAAAATATCGGAAAATCACACAAGTAGGATTTTGAGATCTTGAAAATGTGTATCTGCAATCTATTTGAATGCCGTACTGGTGTGACCAGCTTCCAACTCCATTTCCGAGACATTTAGGGCCTTCGACTCCGATTAATAAGCCCCAAAAGCAGTCTTACTTCACAGCCATACCGAAAATGTAGACTAGGGTGTGCCAAAAATGACTTTATTTTCTATTTCGATGATGGGAAATGTGGAAAAAGTGCCATTGGAAGATCAAAGCGCACATAAAAAATTTGAAATTTTTTGGTTAATTTCTTTGATGAGCCGCAATCGCGTTGAAGTTTGAAAAAATGCAGTTTTGTGAGATTAATAGGAAATTATTTTCAAAAAAGGTTCAGCACCGAACATCTAAAAATGCATTATATGTGACAAACAATGTAGTTGTTTCAGATAAGTACGGCGAAAATAGCACTTTCAAGTTTTAAAGAAATTGAATTTTAAACGTGGAAAAGAACAGGAAATTGCCAAATCGTCTAGGCGTTTGTGGAAGAGGAAGAAATTATACCACAGATCTCAAATTTTTTATGAAATTTCCATGCCCCCAATGACACCTTTTCCTCCCTACCCGTTATCGAAAATAGAAAAAAAAATTTAATTTACTAAAAAATATCGAAAAACTGCATTCTTTCCAAATTTCAACGCGATTGCGGCAAATCAAGAAATGTACCAAAAAATTTCAAATTTTTTATGTGCATATTTGCTTCCCCAATGGCACCTTTTCTGCATTCCCCCATCATCGAAATTAAAAAAAAGTCATTTTCGGCCCACCCTAATGTACACCGGAGAGAAGATGACCGACTCCAACTCCTGGAATTTTAAAGCCTTCCCATCCCAACTCCCTTACCCCATTTCAACTCCGACTCCCCGACTCCGCAGCATTGGTTTTTAGTCTCAAATATTGTTTGATATTATTCTGTGCTACAGAATTCAACTTTCTATTGACATATTACATAGACTTTATTACGATGTATTTAACCCATTAATGCCCGACTTTTTTTTTCCAAAGGTATTTTGTATACTGGTTACAAGCAGTGTTTAATGGACAGGAAAAATAATAATTAAAAAAATATTATGTAAAAAATAATTTTTTTATTAAGGAAAGAAAAATTGTCCCTTAGAAGTTACCATAGACCCCAGAGAGTACATACTTTTTTTCCTAAAATTTTTTTCTGCCTACGATATAATATTTAACAAGAAGTTCTGTCAAGAACTAAACGAACCTACTTTCCCGTACATCGACATCGGCATTCTAGCATCTGATCAATATTCTCTTGAATATCTGAAACTGAAAATTATGTCAAACATGCCTTTATAGCACTTTAAGCTGATTTCTAAAAGCAAAATATACCCCTCTCATCAGATGAAATGAACACGTAAAAAGTAAATAAACGAGTAAATAAAGTTTTGTCGCACCTTTTAAAGAATGTAACTGTTATAGTTCTTCCCTAGAAAAATTTCACAATCGTTTTCAAAAGCAAAAAAAATTAATAAATAAAATAAAAGTATAAAGAACATCAAAACACATTTTATCAAAGAAAGAAACAAAATCTCGTTCGTTAATAAAATGTCTCGAATTTTATTTTTAATCCGTTGCCAGTTTTTAAATATAAATAAAGAATAAAATGCTCTCGTGAATGAAAATTTTTTGTAAACAACAAAAAAATCGTCTGCCCAAAAAAAAATAAATAAATAAATAAAAATAATAATAATTAATTAAACAAAAAAATGAATAAAAAAACAAAAAATCGTCTGCCCAGTCAGTCATTTTTTTCTGAGCCTTCATTTCCGCCATATTTGCGGAGTCGGAGTCGGAATCAGAGTCCTCACAGAAGATTTTTCAGAAAAGTACTTTACATACATTTTTTATCAAAACCGTATTCTTACAAAGTTAGATTGAAGGAAATCCGCCTTTAAGTTCAGAATCAACATTCAATTTAAATTTCCCAGTAGGCGCTCATGTTAAAATTTTTTCTGAACGGTTCATCATTGAACGAAAAATGGTTCAAAATTGAAAAGTGAAAAATGGGAACGAGTCTCTCCGAGATCTTTCGAACAAAAAAAGTTTATTCAATTCGGACGGTTCACTTAAAAGTTATTAGGTGGAGAAAGGTTGCTTGAACGGTTCAATGTTGAACGAAAAAATGTTTAAATTGAAAATTTAAATAATGTAATAAAGTATCCTTGCCGAGATGCTTCGAACAAAAAAAAGTTTGTTTAAATCGGACTGTTCACTCAAAAGTTATTAGGTGTGAGAGCTTGTTTGAACGGTTCAATGTTGAACGAAAAAGTATTCAAATCAAAAATGTAGATACGGGAATGAAGTATCCTTGAAAAGATCTTTCCAACAAAAAAAAGTTTGTTTAAATCGGACTGTTCATTCAAAAGTTATTAGGGGTGAGAGCTTGTTTGAACGGTTCAATGTTGAACGAAAAATTGGTCAAATCGAAAATTTAAAAACGGGAATGAAGTATTCTTGATAAGATCTTTCGAACAAAAAAAGTTTATTCAATTCGGACGGTTCACTTAAAAGTTATTAGGTGGGGAAAGATTGCTTGAACGGTTCAATGTTGAACCGAAAATGTTCAAATTTAAAATTTAAATAATGTAATAAAGTATCCTTGCCGAGATGCTTCGAACAAAAAAAAATTATTTAAATCGGACTATTCACTCAAAAGTTATTAGGGGTAACAGCTTGTTTGAACGGTTCAATGTTGAACGAAAAATTGTTCAAATCGAAAATGTAGATAAGGGAATGAAGTATCCTTGAAAAGATCTTTCGAACAAAAAAAAGTTTGTTCAAATCGGACTGTTAACTAAAAAGTTAATTTCGCGGGACAAGTTGTTTGAACGGCTCAAAGTTGAACCAAAAATTATTCAAATCGAAAAATCAAATATGGGAATGAGCTGTACTCGCCGAGATCTTTCCAACAAAAAAAATTTCGTCCAAATCGGAATGTTCATTCAAAGGTTATTAGAGGGGACAGACAGACCGACCGACCGACACACAAATTCCCCATCTCAATACCCTACTTTCAAATTTTTAATTTTTCGATTATCTTTTTTTTTTTTTCTTCTTTTTGACTTTGTTTTGGACTTGGCGATATTTTTTGAACTTGGCGATATTTTTTGGACTTGGCGATATTTTTTAGATGCATTAAGCCACTTTTAATACTTTTTTCGTCTCTTTTATTTTTAACGGGAAAGTAGGCTAAAGACATTTTATAAGAAGAAATAAAATCAGCAATCAACGTAAACTGGGAAGCTGGGAACAACTTTGAAAACTTAGCTTTTTTCTTGAGATTGTGAACGATGTCATTTTCGATAAAGATCATATTAAAACTGCTACATAACACACTTTACAATGGTTATATGCTGCAATTTGTTAATAACGAATTGAAACAATACCAAGATACTAATTGAACACTATTATTTGGTTGAAATGTTCATTTTGGGGAAATTCAGACCCTCTTTTGGACCGTCCCTAAATAGGGGACGCTAAGCATTAAAAGTTTCCTTCCAAAGGTTTTCAAAATCACTAATCGAAAGATATGGGCATTTGAAAATTTGGAAATATCCAATTTAAGTTGGATTTATAAAAATCGTCTGCATGAGCGTGAAAAAAAATAAATAGGGTGAAATAAATTATGAATGTGAAAAAGCTGTCGCCATTTTTTTTCTTGTACATAAACAAATAAAATTCTTGCTTTTGCTTTAGGCTTTTCCTGTAACGAACGGATTTTTAAAAAATTTAGCGATTGATTAATTTTTCGTACTGCGTTCTAGCAAACTATTGACTTTAATTTATTCGGGATTTTTAGACACACGCGTCACTTTTTCTCAAGATAGATCCCGTGCAGAGCCGGGCCAAGTATCAAGTAAAAAAATAAAACGTAATAAAAATAAAACAAATGAATAAACAAACAAAAAATCGGCTGCACGGTTATTTCTTTTAAGAGTAGGAGTCAGTCTTTTTTTCCCAGCCTGCATTTCTGCCATGTTTGCTGAGTCAGAGTTAGAGTCGTGGCTCCAAAGTTGGGATTGAAAAGTAGGAGTCAGCAGTAGCAGTCGACAGGCGGAGTCAGAGTCAAAGGCACAAAAACTCTAATAGTAGGACTCGGTCATTTTTTTTTTCGGAGCCTGCACTTCTACCATAGCGGTGGAGTCGTATTCGGAGTCGAAGATTCGGTGTCAGCGTCGATTTAAAAAGATTAAGACGCTTTAGTCGAAGTCAAAAATTCTAAAATTATAATGGTAGGAGTGGGTCTTTTTTTTTCTACGCCTGCATTTCTGCCATGTTTTCGGAGTCGGAGTCAAAGAGGCGGAATCAGAGTCCTCACAGCAGCTTCTTCAGAAAAGTACTTTACATTACTTATCAAAACCATTTCTAACAAAGTTAACTAAAGAAAATCCGTCTTTACGTTCAGGATCTACATCAAGCTTAAATTTCCCCGTAGGCAGTAATATTTCTTGAACGATTCAAAAGTGAACGAAAAATTGTGCAAATCAAAAATCGAAATATGGGAATGAGGTGTCTTCACCGAGATATTTCGAACAAAGAAAGCTTATTCAATTCGCACAATTCACTCAATAGTTATTAGATGGGGAAAAGTTGCTTGAGCGGTTCAATGTTAAACGAAAAATTGCTCAAATTGAAAATTTAAATACGGTAATGAAGTATCCTTGATGAGATCTTTCGAACAAAAAAAGTATGCTCGAATCTGACTATTCACTAAAAAGTTAGTATCATGGAACTAGTTGTTTAAACGGCTCAAAGTTGAACCAAAAATTGTTCAAATCGAAAAGTTAAACACAGGAGTGGGGTACTCGCCTAATCTTTCCAACAAAAAAAAAAAATCAAATCGGACGGCTCATTCTAAAGTTATTAGGGGGGATAGACACACATTTTTCCCCCATCTCGAAACCCTATTTTCCAATTTTCCATTTTTCGATATTTATTTTATTTTTTCATTCCTTTTTGACTTTTTTTTTCGAACTTGGTGATATTTTTATGATTCATTAAGACACTTCTTATGCTTTTTTCGTCTGTTTTTCTCATTGTAACGGGAAAGTAGGTTAAAAACTGACTCGGGACATTAAAAACACTAAAAGACTTAGCTTCAAAGTTTGTTTTTTATTGGTTATTAAAAGTTCTATTTTTGTCTAACTCTTTTTCTTCCATTTTCACATAAATATCCTAATTAAAATGAAACCATTTTTTTTTTTGGAGAATATCCGAATTAGGTAAGGTCCCAATTGATTCGGATAGTTTGAGTTCTACTATAGTCCATCAAGTTTCGGAATAATGTTTTCTAGTAAACGTTTTTACCAGCCTCATATGGCTGAACCTAGTTTTCCATACAACACTAAAATAGGGTCCGAAATGTTCTGTATTTTGTGTTGTAAAGCAGGCCCGTCATTTAGGGGGGCAGGGGGGGGTCAATGCCCCCCCCCTGACTTTGAGAAATCAATGTATATGTATATACACATAAGTGGGCGTAGTTTTTTTTTTCTATTGAAATTACATTGTGTTTGCACCCTTTGCCCCCCCCCCCCCCCTGGAAAAACTTGAAATGACGATGACGTCCCTGTTGTAAAGTCTTGAAAGAAGAAATCCCTCACACTGTGTACCAAGCTTAAATTTTTTGGAGGATTTTTTGATTGCAATAACTTCATTTTTTTTTCTTTTGCTAAATAAGTTTTCTTTTACATTTTCACTCCAATGTCCCCCGTACATACCACAACACATAGTATAATCGTTAGAATGGGGTCCTGAAAAGCGTTCTGTTCTTTTGCAATATTAAAATTTGCATAAACAATCGAAAGCGATAGAGCAATTTTTAATGTTTTACCTTTTAAATAACACTTTAAACTCTGCAATTTCTGTTCGACATATAATTTGCTCATTGTTCAAGATCTCGGCATTAAAACGGTCACTGAACGGTTAACCTTCCTTCAACATTACTGCGCTAAAACTAGGTGGAAGGAATTATGTCAGTTTGTGATATCTAGTTTCATTTTGCACAACTCTACTTTTCTTAGAAATTGTTCTATATACAACAGAAATTAAATTGTCAATAATATCACATTGAATCTGCAGTTCTATTATAAAAAAGTAAGTTAATTCTTTAAACAAAATACTGTTAATTTCAACAATGATATCTTCACTAGTTGTGTTTTAGTTTAGCACTAAAAAATTTCAATTTTTTGAAATCCGTATCACCAATATAATTATAAATTTTCTCTTTTAATTTTGTAAAATTAGTTTCAATCGCCTTCTTCCTATTTTTTTAAAGCATTAACATCAATTTTTATCCGGAAATGAAAAGAATGCACTCACTTCTGCTGATACACATAAAGTTCCGTCCCCGCCAGCCAAGAAAAAAACAAAAAACAAGATGAATGGAAACGAATAAAGTCCCAATTTTCACTAGAACACAGCTGCATTCAAAATACACAAACAACGATGTATTTAAATGGACTGCAAAGCAAAATTCACACAACACGCAAACTCATGTATTTTCTGCACTTTACTGGGAACGAAAAACACTACACTAAAATTTCGTTTAGAACGCGAAAATGACAAATTAAATCTGACTGTTGCCACAACTTATTCATTAAAATTACTATCATCTACTTATATTAAAAACTGAGTATCTTTCTAACTATCTTTCTTTCTATCTTTCTAACTATCTTTTTTTCTATGTCACGCTTCTTTCTCCTAAACGCCAATGACCTGAAAGTCGAACCAGGTACCTATAGATAGGTAATTTTTCAAGCTTCATTAGTTTCAATTGATATAATTATACGATTTTAATTAGCGAAGATATCAATTAATAAGTAGTCAAGTTTAAAGCGATTAAGCCTAATAAATGATTAAATATGAAATCCATTCTTGCAAACCGTCGTTGCTATGAAACAGAAATAACAATGATAATGAGAGTTTTGAATGAAGGCTTAACTAAATCAAACACGAAACTCATAAGCGGGCCACTTACGTAGAATTTTTATCGCTAGCTACTGGTAATATTTTGAAACATTCATTTGTTGAAGAGCCATCTACTTATATTAAAAACTGAGTATCTATGTCTGCTTTTGTCCTTTGAGCGAGCTGAACTTACTGAAACTTTCCTCACCATATTGAAGGCGCGAAGCATCTCAATAATTCGAATGATTTTTACTTCCTTTTACGTAGTAAAGGAAGTATTGTGATCACGAAAAAAATTTCACTCAAATTTCGGTCTAAATTTTGACGTTGCTCACCCCTGAATGAATGTCGCGTAGTTTTTTCGACCTGTCAGCACGTGCATATGTACCTAACAATATACAAACAGCCGAAAAATCAATTTCGACCACCCCCGAGTAAATTACGACGAGTTTTCTCGTGACGTCTGTATGTACGTATGTGCGGATGTATGTGCGGGTGTATGTGCGGATGTATGTGCGTATGTGGCTCGCATAACTCAAAAACTATGTGCCGTAGAAACTTCTAGCTTGGTATGTAGGCTCTGAGGGGGGTCTAGTTGTGCACCTCCCCTTGTGATTGCATTCGAATGTTCCCAAAGGGGTCTTTTACCCCTTTTTGGGGTAAATCAATGTTAATTTCAATACAGACTCCAGTGATATGAATTGGCGCCACCACTTGGCGACATGTCGCCAAGATTTTGGTCGCCAAGTGTTTGACGCCAACTTGGCGACATATCGCCAAGTTGGCGACAAATTTGGCGAAAAAATTATTTTTTGAATTTGGATTCAACTTGGCGCTATTGGCGATATTTTGCGAAAAATTCACTAAATGATATTAAAATCAGCAATATTTAGAAAAATAACCATTGTAAAATATTTTTTGCATTGTTTCGTGGTAGATTAGGGGAGTAAATATTTGAATTGTTACCTTACTCACTCCAAGCACTTTTTTTAACACTTAAGGCAACTACTAAGAAATTTACACGTAAAAGGAAGTAGTGTGGGGTCCATACCAGATTTTTTTGTATAGGAAAAAAGTGAAGGTGTGAAGCGCCTGTTAGCGAGCCGCCTTGGCGGGGAGTAGTTTCTTGAAATTTTCCTCACTACTTTCAGGGCACGAAGTGCCCGTGCAACGTCGGGCCACGTGCGTGGTATGTCTTGAAATCGAATGAACATTAAATTCTATCAAATAATATAACTTCAGAATGAGGTAAAGGTTAGAGAAGGGGGACGTTATGCATCAACATGCCGCAGAAAGCTAATCTAGCTGCCCTGGCAGCTAGTCTACTTATATTAAAAACTGATTATCTTTCTATCTTTCTTTCTATGTCACGGTACTTTCTCCTGAACGCCAATGAACTGAAAGTCGAACCAGATACCGATAGATAGGTAATTTTTCAGACTTCATTAGTTTCAATTTATATAATTATACGATTTTAATTAGCGAAGATATCAATTAATAAGTAGTCAAATTTAAAACGATTAAGTCTAATAAATGATTAAATATGAAATCCATGTTTGCTAAACGTTGTTGCTATGAAACAATAATAACAATGGTAATGAGAATTTGGAATGAAGGCTAAACTAAATCAAACACGAAACTCATAAGAGGGCCACTTACGTAGTATTTTTATCGCTAGCTACTTGTAATATCTTGAAACATTCATTTGTTGAAAAAGGCACAGGACATTTCCGCCGCAACGTAGGACATTTCCGCCGCAAAATTTATCTCTATCATCCCCCTCATGAGACATTTCCGC
>JAXGGA010021569.1:0-16372 GCA_038373865.1 Uloborus plumipes | reverse complement strand
ATCAAGAAAGAGCCACCAATTAAATTCACTGAACAGTCAGAACAGTCAGTCAAAATAAACTACTCATAATGTCTGCTGTGAAGTTGCAACTTGACCTAACATTTTTTTCATTATAAAAATCTACTGATGGTGTCTCAGCAGCCAATGAAATCATTGAGATGTTATGAATCAGAAAAATTCTGCCGAATTTCGTAATCATTGTTTGGTAACAGCTCCCAAGTTTTAATTCTGTAATTAAATGCGGAAGTGAGCCATACCAATTCACATGGACATCTTTTTAAATAAAATATTCAGTGCTTGGCATAGAAAGTTGAAGTTACTTTTTCTTTTACAAAATGGCAACGATATCTTTGTTTTCAAACCTCCTATTTCTGAAGAACATAACTCTATGTTTATGACTATTATTTGGATGGTCATATTTAATTGATTGTGAAGTAATATCAACAGCGTCTCATAATACGCTGGAAAAACAGCAGACAGGTAAAACTTGATTTGATAGTATGTAAAGTATATCTGATGGAAATGAAGAGTGGGATATTTCAATTAGAGGAATTTCGGCCTCATCACCCAATTTTGGGCCGCATTTTCTATTGCTCTTTTACTATTGCATGCTTGTAAACTTAGTGTATTTTTTTCTTTTTTATCCACTTCTAAATTCAAATTCTCATCTTATTTGAAGAAAGGCATTGTCAAAAACCAAACACACTTTTTAAACACATTTTCTCAAATCCTCATTTCATTATAACTTTTTATTAGTTTGTTTCTGCTCATTTAATACTGTCGCAAAATAGTTCCTAATAATTTCTTGTGGTTCATTGCAATGATAAGTATCAATTTTTTTCCAGTGTTGTGACCTATACTGGTTCATATAAATTTAAATAAGCGTATAATGTGCACACACCTTTTGAAAGGAAGGAATATGTGTTGAAGTCACATTTTAAGTAAAATATATATATATGAAAGGATATTATATATAGAGCTAAGAACCAATCAGTAGCTCAAGTCAACCATAATTCCCCTAACGGCAAAAGTAAGAAACTGATGAACAAAATCGGCAGACACGGGCAACAAGGGGGCTTCTTGAATCATTCAACATCAATGTAACTGCCTAATATCGCTATCAGAGCTTTAATATCTCCGAAACCCTAAAGATGAATAAAAGTATCTTTTCTATTGACAATGACTGATTTATTTACCTGGAATGATACCAGATCCTAAACAAGGAGTCAATCAACTATGCCCAATTTTTTTCAGTTATAAGATTTCTTTTTTTTTTATTTAAAAATATTGAATACTGAAAAATTCCTAAATAGTTTACAATTTGTAATATTTGTTTTTCTGATCAAGTTGTTCCCATCTTCTGTAACTTTAGATCACATTTGTCGGGCTAGTGCAGTCAGTTGATATCCAGACAACGAAAGTAACTTATGTAATAGACGATTGCAGTGGACCAGGAATAGAAGTTCAAATTTGGATTGGAGAAAATGAGGTAAATTTTTCAAATTTTACTCAATCAAAAATATTTAAGTATTTCTATTTTGTTTTCTCGTAAAATAATAATAAGTGCGAAGTTATTATTTCTAATTGTCTTTGTTGCTAATTTAAGAGTTAAAAACTATTCTGCTGTCTGCAACTGAATTTTGTTTACCAAAAACTTAAAAGCATGGTATGTATTTCAATAAAATATTGGGCTAAAAACTGATATATTGTCCCTGATATGCGAAACGCTGCACTATTTGTAAAATAGTTTTATTTAGTAAGTGAACTACTTTATTAACGTGAAATGTATGGTTAACTTTGAAAATTTTCACTTTAATTGGGGAAAAGAATGATAAATTAAAAAAATTATAAACTAAAACACTACCCTTGCTTAAAATTAATAGCATTAAAGCAATACTGTCGTCCCCGCTTAATCGGGTAACGGATAAACGAATACCCCGCTTATACGAATAAAATATTGGAACCGATGCCATATAGACGTAATGTTAAAGATCTTTGCTTAATCGAATACCCCGTTTTTCGAATAATATTTCTTGGAGCCGACAGTATTCGTTTTAGCAGGGCCGACAGTACTTTTAAAAAAATTGTTTTTATGAGATAATTTATTTTTTTACGATAAACTGATTATAACTATTTTGTGAAAGTACTGTTTTTGACATCATGATTTTTGACTGAAGTTTTAATGGTGATAGTTTAGTCAGAAGAATCTGTTAGCTTTCGTGGTAAATTACTTATGAGAAAAAACACTTATCTATTATTAAAATGCCCCACAAGCAAAAGCGTAGAGTCCTCTCCTATTTCCCTTTTCTTTGAACATAGTTTGCTCATTTTCCATAGACCCAGTTTGAGAACTTCATGTCTTCTATTCCAAAAACACTGTTAACCTGCTACACCAAAGTAGCCAAGTTTAAAGGTGGAGGGCACCACCCTGAGGCAAAACCTAATGCTATTGCTTAGGGCAAGATTTAATTCCAGCTTTTTTTAAAATTACGATTACTCCAAGCTTGCTTATAAGATGTGTGCAGGTTGTGAATACATATTAGTTGTCTTTGAAAAATTCTGATACAGTCAAAGCATAATGTGTTTATTTTTGTGTTTTGAACTTGATCTTCAAATAGCATTTTTGCAAACCTTCCAAAAATTACCTTCTATTCTTATCTTCTGTTTATGTGCAGGATTTAGGCAAGAAAGTGAATGTTGTTCAAGAAAACACCTATGCAAGAGTTACAGGAGCTGTGAGGTCCATGAAATGGAAACGGCATGTCATTGCATTCAATATCTCCCCAGTTAGAGATGCCAATGAAATAACTATGCACATAGCTGAAGTGATACATGCATCAATGTCAATCGCTGTCATGGATAAGCAAGTATGTTTAATGTTTAGCTGTTGAAATTTATTTATTTTTGTACAATTTTGATGATCCTTTTTTAAAAAAAAGCCTTGTAGACTAGAGATGAAAATTTTTGACAGTGGTGAAACTATTGCGAACCAAATTTCATTAAAATTATATGCTGCATGTCTGAGTGTTTTCCTGATTCCTCTTTGTGTATGAGTATGTGTTTATTTTCCCCCCATCTGATTCTTGTTTCGTACCTGGTTTGTCCTAAAAAGTCCTTGAACTATTTTTGTCAATCTCGGTGCCTTATATAGTTGTTGAACATTAGTTGAAATTTATAGTTAGCTACTTGAAGGTTTTTGCATTGAATTATGTAGTTTCTAGTGAATTTTCATCTGAAAATAAAATAGCGATTTTCAGGTTGCTAAACATACCCTCATATTTTTGATTTTCCCTTATTTTTTCCATCTCCAGGAAAATGTTGAAATTTCTGAATATTGACATTGTTTTCTTTTTGATTTTTTTCTCTTTTAATTTTTCATCTCATTGTCATTCCTAATGTTACTAAGATTAGTCTAAATAATATTTAGGAGCATGGAATTTCAATTTTCGATCTCACATTTAAAATGATTCTCCTACTTTAATGTTTAGTTATATGCCAAACTTCATCTTTAACCTTTTATTTGCCATCCTATCAGTTTCGTAGAAAATCTATTACAAGTATTTCTTATTATTTTGTAAGAGCAATTTAAAAGATATAGCAGTAGAAACTGTTATTACATTATCCTTGTAATTAATAACAATTAAATGAAAGCATGAAAATTTGAAAAAGATTGGTAATAAAATTGAGGTGTTACCTATAGAAACTATTTCTATAACACCTTAACTCTTGAGATGGTATAAAATTAAATTCAAACACATGTGATGATCTCAAGTAATGTCATTTCTAAATAAGGACAGATGTTAAAAGATGCTACATATATAAATGTAACTTAATGAACCCCTAGTGTCATCCAATTTGGATGAAAGAAACTATAGATTTGTTATAAATAAGTATCCCTGACATTTCAGCCTCATAATGTATTTTATTCAATTTCGAATCTGACAGTACTTTAAAGTACTGTAGGTAAATAAAGGGTTAACACCTATTTTTTTAAATGATCAGTGCTTGTTGAAACAAAAGTTTTTAAGTTGAATAGTATTTATTCAGTAGTAAAATGCTTTCAAAAAATGAATAATTTTTTAATATAATCATTTTAAAATAAAGCCTTCACTACCCTAATGATATTTTTGGAAATCTTTAGTCTTGTAATTTGAGCCCAGTCGTATTTTCATTGCCCACATTCATCGTAGGCAGACAGGCAAAACAGATATTATTTTTTAAATAATGTTAAGAAATATGTATTTGTTCGTGGAAAAATTTATGGTATTTGCTTTGTAGAGTTCAACTGGAATGGCATCTGGCTTTGGATCATCTTCAATTCTACCATCAACAGGAACAGCTGGTGGAACCTCAGACACATTTAGTATGAATGCTGGAAGAAACCTTACAAAGCCTCAGCAACTTGTAAGTGAAAACTTTTTTGTGCAAAATTCTTTTTTACTCTCTTTATTTATAAACATGGTAATTTAAAAAAGCTATATTTTTATGAAGCAATTTAAAGGCAGTATTACATAAGTGTAATGTAAAGCATATGAAGGGGCAAGTGAATAAAGGTGATATGTGACGTTTGAATTCACCAATTTACACAAATTCAAATTAGTGTGTGTTCAATTGTGTTAACTCACAAACACAATTGAAAAGGCAAGTGAATGAAAGTGATATGTGACAATTTTTTAAATATCTAGAAAAAGATTTAAAAAAAAAAAGTACAGTCGAACCTCGTTAAACCGCCAAATTGACAGGCCGTACATTGGCGAAGTTCGAGGGTGGCGGTTTAACGAGGTTTCACCAATTTACTATAAATGGATAATTTTGTAAAATTTTATCTAAAAGCAGGTGTTTTCCCTTCAAATGAGATTTGAATAATTATAGCAAATGGATGCTAAGAGTAAATAAAATGTAACACCAAATATATAAGACATGAACTTACCAAAACAAATCAGTTTAATGCTTAAAAAAGTTACTATCCAAAGTGCTTTGTTTTTTTTTTTTTGAATGCATAATTCATCAACATTTTTTTCTACCCGGAGTATATTATTTATCATTTCTTTGTCCGTTTTATCGTTTCGTTCGAAGAACAGTCTTAGTTTTTTAACACAATCCTGTGCTTCTTTTCCACTGATTTTAGGTTCTAACACTAACTCCTCGTCGTCACAATCTGATGCGCTATGGTCTGATAGTTCAGGAGCTTTAAAATAATTAACAATGTCTTCATTTGTTAGTTCCTCAAATATTGGTTCAGCATGGTCGACATTTAAAAATGCCTCAGCATTCATTTCAAGGTCCAGCACATCATTGGCTTCTTGAAATGTTTCTTTAAAATCTGAAATTGCAGGATCTTGAAATATCAGTTGATCATTATTATGGTCATCATTGTGGGCTCCTAGCAGTCCCGTATGTTTCCAGTAGTTTTTGATAGTGTCAACACTTACACCAGGGGTGGCCAACCTTTTTAGGGAGAGTGCCACTATCTGGAGAGCAAAAGCTCAGCGTGCCACATTGTATTTTTTCAACAAACATAAATTTTTAAAAAAGTTAAAAATAGATTTTAGGTTGGCTGACTATGTTATTCTTACTCATATGAAACATTTTTTCTCGTAAATCTGAGCAATTGAACTCTAAATGATAATAAAGATAAAACAAGCCCGAACTTAAGAGTTATCTCTAATAACCACTTTTATGAGTTTTGTCAGTTGGCTTATGCTTAAAAAAGAAACATATGGGCGATTTTCTGTAAACTCGTCATTTTTCACATGAAATCTGTCCGGGCTCGTTTTTTTGAAATGTTCGTATAATTATAATACTATTGCTCAGAAAATGAATCTATTATTTTGGTTTGAAAGAGGGCCAATTGAAGTTTGTGTTTTCTGATAAATCATGATAGGGGGTAAGTCCCCCGCCTAGTATAACTAGGCAAGGGACTGTGCCAGGTGACTGTGTTTTTGCTCTTTGTTGCCTAACATCTGCAAAACTACAGGAATATAATTAGTTACGAGACTACCTATAAATTTAGGTACAAATCGTGGACATAATAACTAATATGTTTTATAATTAAATTAATTGACATTAATAAAACCACTTCCTAGAGGACTGTTTTCGCAACGACCCTGATGCATACTTTCATCACAAATGTGACTCTCAAACTAAGCAAAGTAGCTTTTTAACACCGTTCTCGGCGATTTCGGCAAATTCAGACTGATTACTTTAAACTTCATGCCAAAAAGAGTTTGCAAAAGTTATAGATTTTTCGTATTACAGCTTTGAATTTGTGGCAGGGGACTGTTTGAAAAAACTCCGGGCAGAATTTACATGACAATTTTAAGGTTTAGAAATACGTTATTATACTTTATTTCATAAGAAAAATATAACTTCATTATTCTATTTTTAAATATTAATTGCCAAATTTATGTAGTGTTAATAGGTTTTTTGAAATACTATCTTTAACAGTTAGACTATTGGATTGGGACAGCCAGGGGACTGTGTTTTTGGCGCTTAGATAATTTCTAGAAAAAAAAATTAAATTGTTATCACTTCAAATACAATTGGGCCACAAAGTATTAATGTTTTACTTGTATTAAGAGCGATAATTACTTTATTACACTTTATTATTTTTAAAATACTCAGTCCGGACAGCCAATTACCAGTTTACAGAGAATCGCCCATATAACACCAAACATTCTATTCTAAAAATTATACAGTCTGTACTTAATGTGGTTTATGAGTCTGTGTCTTTTTTATTAAGTCTTTAATTTTAGGATTAGTTCTTGAGAAACCTAAGAAGCTTTAAGTGTTTTAAGTGCTATCAATTAATATTCAACTGTATTAAGATTTTTCTGCATTCATAACAAAAAATATTTGTTTAGAAGCGTATTTTGAACCACATCTACAACAGCATCAGCCGGCTAACGTGTGTAAATGTGAAAAAAAATTTGTTAGTACAAATTTCCAAAAATTTCTATATAACGTAGATGACTTTCTGTTGAAGTAAGCTCTTATGTTTGATTACCAATGCAAAAGGTCAGTAATTCTGATTTGAATTTCAGAAGTGTAACAAGTTGTGTCTTGCAGAGAAATAGACAAAGATCAACATTTTTTTTATGATCTCGAAAATCATCAAGATCAAACGTACACTGAATGTATATTTAAAATTGTGTGTAAAATTTTCTCCATATATCATTGGAAAATTACAAAATTTGGTTTGATACTTTCAGTATTAAATTTGATGTTTTATCCTTTTTTTTCTCCAAATAAGTAGAGAGAAAGAAACTGAAGTTTCATCATAAAAGAATGTAGATGGCCTATACTGGTTTATGAAACTTTTTTTATACTATCTTAAACTTAAATTACTTAACGCCGGATAATAAGAGATGACATAGCTAAATAAATTTGCCATTCTTCATTCCTAAGTAGCAAGTACTCATTGCTTTCCTTCCAGACACTTTAAAAAGCACACTCCATAAAATTCTAAAATCTTATGACTATTTTTCCTTTGGACAGCTGTTGCACATTTCAATGAAGGAGTAACTTGCCATGCTCTCCTCTTTCTCCTGGGAAAAGTTCACAAAATATTCAGAGCTCTAATTCGTAGTTTGCTAAGACAGTGAACTCTACAGGGTCACCAGCAGAGAAAAAGTCTCATTCTTTGGCAAGGAGTTTGTGATAAATAACTCAATGATACTTTTAAAGTTTTTTCCCAAATTATTTTCAAGTAATGTAACAAAAATAATAAGGATCTTTATTTGTACAACCATGCCGATTTTTGTCCAATCAGGTTTCTTAGTTTTACTTGCAGAGTTAACTTAAAAAAAAAAAAATTCAACACCAGTAGCTGGAACTATTGCAGATCAAGAATCCATTCTGCAGCATCTAAAGTTTCATTCGTGTCAAGCAAATATGCTTTACAAAGCATCGTCTGTAGCATCACAGCTTTCGTTGGATGTCCGAACCTAACGCTAAGTACTTTTCAATATTATAGTTAAGACAATTTGTAAGCCAGCCTCCTGACACTTAATCGTCATAATATCACTATAGTTATCAGTTCAATGTTTTTAGTTTCTATCATTATTTTTGAGATCGAAATTTCCCCACCTTAATTTTGGAATTTTTTCAAAAGTCCTCGCGTGCCACTGTTACTGCTCTGCCGTGCCACATTGTGGCACGCGTGCCGCGGGTTGGCCACCACTGACTTACACAGTCCCATGCTTTTTTAACAAAGTAAATTGCATCTTTTAATGTGACTTCACAATTACGGTTTTCATTTATGTCCTCTACTGTTTTTTTAACCAAAAACCGTCTGTAATGGGCTTTAAACGATTTGATGACTCCAGCATCCATTGGCTGCAAAATTCCAGTAGTATTTGGTGGCATTTAGGTGGCGGTTTAATGAGGGAATTTGTATTATATTCCTATACGGAACGTTTTTTTCACCGTTTTTCTTGGCGAAGTGCGAGGGTGGCGGTTTTTCGGGGGGCGGTTTAATGAGGTTCGACTGTACTACCTTATCACCTTCATCCATGGTAAAAAGTAAGTTTTTCAAAACTTGTCACATATCACCTTTATCCACTTGCCCCTTCATATGCAGTATAAAAATAGGTGAGAATCAAAATAACACTTTATATTATTTTCAGTTTCATTTCCTTCCATAACAGATAGGGGTGTTTTCGGGTAGATAAGTGGTGGCTTATATGTGTTTAAAAGCTGAATTTTAACTCCTGTGGCTTATACCCCATGGCATGGCAGCTAATAGGATGTAAAAGTTTTTTTTTTTGTCTTTTTTTTTTTTTCAAAGTTCATGTTGTGTTTATAATTATTGCTTAAAAACAAAACAAATTAGAGTCTGACATGGAGAACCACAACTGCAACGCCCTTGAAAACATCTATTTTGAAAAGAGTGATAGCATTTCTGCTTATTCAGATGTTAAGATGTTATTTTATTCTCCTAGATCCAATAAGGAAGTGGAATAAATTAAGAAAAAAAAAAACATCAACCATAACCAACCTGTCTAATAAAGGAATCCAAAGGAAAAACAAATAATAATTTTAAAAAAAAATGCCCCGCCCTTTGCCCTTACAGTGAGGATGGGAAGTAGGGTTGCAGTAGAAACCAACTGGAGTAGAACAGGGCTAGTATAAGTTGCAGTTATCGCCAAAATATTGCAAGGTTTTATTTATCTATGATATTGAAACACTGTAGGTGTAGGTTCTCGCAGATTGAATTTTTGACAAAGTTTTATGCGGCTTATGCGCGGATGTGGCGTATCTGATGAAAGAATTTTTTTTCTCCGGAATTTTGCGAAGTATGGCATATACGGTGGTGCGGCTTATCTACCTGAAAATACGGTATATTGCTTAAAACATAACTTACTATGCAGGGCCATAACTAGACTTTTGTTTCATGGAGGGTTTTATATTGAATACATTTCTCATGGAATTTATATGATCGATAATATTTAATATTTTTCGTATATTACGTTGATTTACGTTGAAGAGTTTTGATCCTTTTGTTAGTGTCAGATATTCAAAATGCGAAGGAAAATGATGTATTGTTTTATAAAATATGATGTTTGCAATACATATCGCAGATTCATCACTGAGTTAGTAAATTTCTTCAAAATTAATAATTTCATTTTTCAAATGAAATTAAAAAAAAAAAAAAAGTTTTTAAAGTCGGTTTGAAACACTTTGGAGGAGGTTTAAACCTTGAAAACCCACCCCTTAAATATTATGGCCCTGCTACTATGTATTGTACAGCATTTATTCTGAGTTAGACAAGAAATGATTTATAAAGAATCTTTCCTGGTGTACTTGCGATTTTAGCCTTTAAGAACCGGGTGATACACATGCTGTACCGCAAGTTTTTTTTTCCTTTGGGGACGGGGTAGAAATTTTTGCTTCTACCCTTTGGAGCAGATGATTTTCCCAAGATTTTGCACCCCCTTACTGAGGGATTACGGCTTTGTATTCGAACCGCGAAGTCATAAAACCTAAGTGCTTGCGGATGCACTTTCTTGTTTTCAGAGGAAAAGAGACCTACAGTTCAACAGATGCATTGCTCGTCTTGAAAGGAAAACTTCCATACGAATAACCCAGATCCAAAAGGTTAAGCAGTGCAGGCAATTTCAAATATCAAATACAGATGTAAGCCATTTGGTAGCAGTTCCACAAAATGGAACATTTTCAATTTATTATCTGCATCAATTGAATTTTGTCTTATCTATGAGTTAGTAATTGCGAAGTAAAACTGCTGCATAATAACATGTATTGAACATGTACAATGTACACGTTTGAAATTGAAGTGTTGAATACTGTAATTACTGACTTAAACTTTGCAAATAATTTTATTGTAGTTCTTTTCATGAGAGTATAAAAGTTGATATCATATGATTTGAAAAAAAAAACTTATTAAATTTTATTTTTATTTGGTGCACGTTATTCATTCTGTAATTCATTAAACTTAGCATTGATTTGTTAATGTTATTTTTATAGGTACTCCAAGCAGTAAATGCATGTAAGGATGAACAGGGCATTAATACCGGGGCGTTATTTGCCAGCTTGAAGTCCCTGAACCGACAGTCTATTCAGTAAGTGTTTTTCCAATAATGTCAAAGTTCAATATGTTTTTGCTTTTAGTAACTTGCTACACATAAAAAATAGTAAAATTGATTATGCATAACAGAGTGTAAAAAATTTGTTCAAAAAAATTAAAAAGAAATTTTAATAGGTTTTTTAACAAACATTAAGAACATCTCTGTTATTAATAAATTTACGTTGATTAGTACTGAACCTGAAATTAATACTTTTCAAGTATTATTGTAGTATAAAATGGTATGATGTAAGAATTTTTTTTTTTTTTTTGCAACACCATATGATTCAACTCAAATTTAATATAGATGGTATATTAGTTGAAGATCAATATTAGAAAATTTTACTGGGCACCAGTTGCTTCCCTACTTTCAGGCTGAAGAATAATTTAACCTGAGTCTACTTCAAGAAGATTAAATCTAGTAGTGGAATGTGGGGCAAAGTGAAATAGTTAAGATAACATACCTGTTTCAAAATGAACAAATATGAAATTTGTTCTGAAAATCCGTGTACATAAGGATTGAATAATGTATTTTGTTATACTTATTTTTCATTTTTGGCAGTTATTTTGCACCTTCAAAAAATGGTGGAAAATTTTCACCTCAAAAAACCACGAGGCAAAGTGAAGAATGTAGTATTTTTTTGTAATAAAGCATTTTATTTTTGATGAGTTACAGTAATTTTTATCTAATAAATGCTCAAGTAAAAGAATAAATTAACTATTAATGAAAAAATGAACTAATAAATAAACAAATAAATGAATTAATTAATGTATGAGAAAACACAAAAGAGTAAATAAAATAGAGAATGAATGAATAACTAAGTGAATTAATAAGTAAAATAATGTGGAATAAATCAATAAGTGAAGAAACCTACGTGATTTGGTAAATGAATGCATAAATGAACGAAATGAGCTATTTCACTTTGCCCCATCCACTTTGCCCTGCATTCACTCAACTAATTATATTGAACATTTAAAATCAAAACATGCCTAATATAAACTAAATAAGGACTGCACTGGACATTGGTAGATCTTAATTAAAACTCAAAATTGTAATTACCAAACATTTATCATTTTATAATACCTAAAATATTTTTGAAAAACCGCAAATATTACAACAAATGTATCAAGTTTTAAAAATGATTTGTATAATGTTTTTCATTTATGTTTGGAGCTATTTATTTTTTTGACAGGAATCAAGTATACATTAGGGAACTTAGTTAAAATATTGCTAGATATATACACTGCAAACTATGAAATATTCTACCATTTCACTTTGCCCCAAATTCCATTACTGTGTTCTACAAAGTATTTTCCTTTTTTTATTTTTTTAAATAAAACATCATAGTGTTTGATAAAAGAAAAAAAACAATGCAATAATTTACTTTCTAATATTTATCTATGTTGAATTACTATGCTCTTTTAATTATAATAAAGGTTATTAAGCAAATTTAGCATAGATTTTTTTTTTTAATGTCATCACAACTGTAATATTAAAAAATTTTATTTCTCTTTTTCAGGGAAGCTTTAGACTTCTTAAGCAATGAAGGTCACATCTATTCCACTATCGATGAAGATCATTACAAATCGACAGATTGTGTTTAAAATTTACATGACTTGAGAAAAATTAAATATTTTTAGTCATCATAAGTTTCAAAATTATTTGTTCAAAAACAGAAAATGTTCGAAACTAAAAAATCATTTTATACATTTCCCGTCAATTTGTTGACTTAAAAGACTTTTCTGAAGAAAAATGTAAATAAATGCTTGAATAAAATGTTCTGTAAAATATTTCACTTGCATTACTACTTTCTGATTTATTTTTCATTTTATTTATATTTTAGCATAAGACATTTTTGGTCACCTTTGTTTTTAGCTTAAATCTGCTTGCTTTATAATACAGTAAAACCTTTCCAAGTGGCCACCTCTCTGTCCGGTGAAAATGTGCTCGCTCTTAAGAGTTTTGATTATTGAACTCGAACTATACTACTGACAGGCACTTATGTGCAGGCTACTTAAATGCTACTTTTTGCTGCTTTTTTTTGACTCTATGCGACTTTGGAGACTTTTTTTGAGCACAAACAGGCTAAAAAGCAACTTATTTTCTCTGGAGCTACTTTTTTGGAGACTTCTTTTTTTTTCCAAAGCCAGTTTTCATTCGAAAATCTTGATTTTTTTCCCTTTTATTTGATTTTATTTATTAATTTGAAACCCATTATTTTTTATTCTTATTTCTTTGTCACCTAAAAAAAGAACATTCCTTTGCCTTTATTATGAACATATTCACTATTATTTTTCTAAATAGCAATCAGGGTGGGGCTTAGATTTTGGAATAACTTCTTCGCTACTTTAGCTTTTGGGTTTAAAGTGATTTGCTTAATAGCTATAGCTGCTGAGGAGGGGGCGGAGTGGATTTATTTATTTGATATATATTGGGGAAAAAATCGGCTCAAAGTTTAGTAGATTGAAGGAACTGACTTATTTAAGACTAATAAACAGCTGATTAAGTAAAAATTTATTTTTGAGTACTTACAGACATCAAGCACGAGCTTCGCCCAAAATTCTACACTGTTAGAGATTTCAATAATTGTACACATCTTGTAATTTCAATTATTTTAGAATTTGACAGCTATTTTAACGTAAGCAAACTGAAGCATATTATATCCATAGTTCTTTTTTTTTTTCACAACCTTGACTTTTATTTTTTATTGATTGTAATTACTTTTTTGGTGGGATTGATTAAAGTTTTTCTATATTTTAAAGAGCATATTTATGTGCAATTTTCAAGTTTGTGTGATCTTCTACATTGCGAAAAATGAGAATCCTTTTGCACAATTTTTGGGAGTTTTTTTTTTTTTTTAAGTACACATGAAAGCTTTGCTAAAAGAAAAGTACATAAAATGTATTCTCATTTTTACTGAAACTTTTATTTAAAAATTGAAAAAGAAAAAAAAAAAACCTGCAGTCATTTTGAGCATGATTATTCACTTGCCACAAAAAGTACTGAATCGCTAATTTTGTTTCAATGTTGTCAAGTTTTGCAATATTTGCATTATATTTCTGATTTTTTTCAAGGAATTAAGTACTAGTTAACATGATTAAGAGCTCTATTTCTCCACTTCAGACTTCCATCACTAGTCCTCCCTCACACCATCTTCTGTTGTAGAACCAATATGTAGAGTTAGGGCCGAATTGAAGGGGTGGGTTTTTTAAATTTTTCAAAACTATTAAAAAAATGCTTTCTATAGTTTCTCACTGGAAAAATTATTATTACTGTTTCGTTTTAATTTTCTTATTTACTTTGAAACTGCAATTAAAAAATGAAATTATCATTATTGAATAATTGTACAAATTAAGTGTTTTTTCTGCAGTAATTATTTTTATTGTAGTTATTGCAAATATACCTTAACAGTGCACCTTTCCCTGCAAATATTTAATACCACTAAAAGAACTCCAAAATTCTTCAAATTTGAAAGAACTAAACTCTATTTTTAACACATCTTATCAGTGTCCCTCGTGAAATAGAAATTTTAAAAGTACTCCTTCGAATGCGTGTATATGAGTCCAGATTTTTTTTTCTTCATTAAAAATATGTCTTTTTCCATTTTTCATGTTAATACCCTTTCAACCTCCACTGTAAAAAAAATCAACAGAATATAGAACATGAAATCAAATTCTATTGACTTTTTAGATTTCACGAGAAATAGGTTTGGTAAAACCCTCCCAGAAACTAAGTTCTGGTTTCGGTTCTGTGTGGAGCATTACATTATAGTCATCCAGATCTCGAATCATATCAGCACATAAAGTGCTGATATCGGTTTGATGCCAGAGTGAAATAAAAAAAAATAGCTAGGTTAGGGTAGAAAACTAAAAAATGTTGAAACAAAAGAAAGTGAGCAAAAAAAAAAGAAAAGAAAAAGCTGAACTGAAAAAAGTAGTCAAAAAATCGGAGGAAAAAATCAAATTAGTATCAACTTTCTGGCAAAAGTACTGCTGTACTTTCAAGTTCCTAGTTAATGTTTAACTAGTTCTTGCAGCAAAAGACCACATAATTTTTTACACTAATAATGTTGCTTTACTGCATCCTCGTAACAGCTACTGGCAGTATTTTATTTACACTGAAGTGACAAAAGTCATGGGATAGCAATATGCAAATTTTTAGATGGCAGTAGCATCGCATAGAACAGGTATAAATGCGCAGTGCTTTTACAGAGCTTTCATTTCTGTTCAAGTTATTTATGTGAAGAGGTTTTAACGTGATGATGACCGCACGACGTGAATTAACAGACTTTGAACGCGGAATGTTAGTTGGAGCTAGACGCATGGGTCATGCCATTTCGGAAATCGTTAGAGAATTCAACATTCCCAGATCCACTGTGTCAAGAGTGTGCCGAGAGTATGAAATTTCAGGCATAACATCCCACCATGGACAGCGCAGTGGTCGACCGCCTGCACTTAAAGATCGAGACCGGCGACGTCTGCAAAGAGTCGTAAATTCTAACAGACAAGCAACACTGCGTCAAATCACCGTAGAAATCAATGTGGGACGTACAATGGACGTGTCTGCTAGAACTGTGCGGAGAAATTTGGATTTCTTGGGCTATTCCAGCAGAAGACCGACTCGAGTGCCTTTACTGACAGAACGACATCGCTTGCAGCGACTCTCGTGGGCACGTGAGCATATCGGTTGGTCCCTAGATGAATGGAAAACCGTGGCCTGGTCCGATGAGTCACGATTTCAGCTGGTAAGAGCCGATGGTAGGGTTCGAGTGTGGCGCAGACCCCACGAAGCCATGGACCCAAACTGTCAGCAAGGCACTGTTCAAGCTGGTGGTGGCTCCGTAATGGTGTGGGCTGTTTTTTCATGGCATGGACTTGGTCCTCTAGTGCGACTGGACCGAACATTGACTGGAAATGCTTATGTGCAGCTACTTGGAGATCACTTGCAGCCATTCATGGACTTCATGTACCCAAACAATGATGGGATTTTTATGGATGACAATGCGCCATGTCACCGGGCCACAACTGTTCGCAATTGGTTTGAAGAAAATTCTGGACAATTCCAACGAATGATTTGGCCACCTAGATCGCCCGACATGAATCCCATTGAGCATTTATGGGACACCATCGAGAGGTCTGTTCGTGCCCAAAATCCTGCCCCGTCAACGCTTTCACAATTATGGACGTCTATCGAGACAGCATGGCTCAATATTCCTGCAGAAGACTTCCAACGACTTGTTGAGTCCATGCCACGTCGAGTTGTTGCACTTCGCCGGGCAAAAGGAGTGCCGACACGATATTAAGAGGTATCCCATGACTTTTGTCACTTCAGTGTATAATTTGCTTTATTTATATTGATTTTTCACTGTATTTTCATCAAAATAGTTGAACAGAAAAGTATGTTATGGGGAGAGGGGAGCAGTCTTTTTTAATAAGTTTTGGCAAAAGTTTTTTTTTTTTGTAATTGCACATTCAGTTTCGATTCCTCCGCAAAACAGATGGAGACTTTTTACAATGTTAAATTTTCAGCTGTACTATTTATTTTTTACTTCATTTATCTGATCATGAATGCCGTATATACTCGCGTATAAGTCGAGAAATTTAGTTCAAAAATTGAAGTTGAAAGTAAGGGGGTCGACTTATATGCGGGGCAGAATTTCCGAAAAATTTTCCCGAACAACTCTTGGCAAAAAAGGCACTCAAAAACAAGAAGAATTTTCCGATTCAATTTAGGTATTTTAAACAGACGCTAAAGAAGTACATACTCATACATTCTACTGTATTATTGCA
>JAXGGA010021568.1:0-16372 GCA_038373865.1 Uloborus plumipes | reverse complement strand
AGGCCTTCTTTGAGGGAAATAGAAAGATTCGGCAGAGAATCTTTTCAACTTTTCCCGGGGTGTTGGGGGGTAGAGAAAAATTTGGGAATTCTGAAATCACTCATTTTGCGCGAATTCTGGAGGTTTAAATAGTGTATCATTACAGGGGCGCCCCGAACAAAAACTTTTGGGAGGGTGGAAAATTATCAATTTGTCGAATAAAGTTTCAATTTTACCGAATGATAAAATACAAGCATGCACACATGTCGTAAATGCATAACATTTAGTGAGAAAAAACATTAAAAAAATAGTTCAAAAAACTAAAAGAACAGAAAATCTCAACGTTGCGATATTGTCTTCAAATTACAAAATCATCAGCAAAATGTGCCGAATACGGAAATTATTGGAGGTCACAGTGACCTCCCATCGGGGCACTCCTAATCATTCCGCTTCAAAAATAACCTAAATTTGTTTCACAGTAAAAAAAATTTCTTAATCACGAAAAAAAGAACTACTAAAAATATTGCAGATTACAATGACGACAAGTTTATCCTATACTATAATACGAGGAATGTTTGTAATGTCGAAAATCGCCCCAGAATTAATAAACTCCGGTAAACTTGGGGGTCTGGGGTTTTTGGCCACGGGGAATCGATTGGCACCGGTTTTGAAGCGCTACGGTCGAAAAGTTCGGAGTTACAGATAGGATTCATTAAAAGTTTGAGAAGATTTCTTACTACGCCATTTTCTTTATGATTACTCTTATTGTTATACTGTTTCATAGCAACCACGTTCTAACAATGGATTTCATATTTAATCACATCAGCGTAAATTTATGTTTTTATGGTATTTGGCAAATAATTTTTGGCAACATGTTAGAATTGTTATTGTTTTTGAAATTTAAAAGAGATCGATCAAAATAAAGTTAGAATTTTATATGGGCAGCGGTAGAGCCGCTATATAGACAGGCCGACGCATCAAGCTTAAGTTTCACCACTTTGGATCCAACTTATTAACTTTCACTTTCATTTTTCATTGTTGAGGAATTAGGGTTACCAGAGCAAAGTTTCGGGACATTGCCAAGCTTTGTTAATTTACGTAAAAAGTTACCAAAAAGCGATAACTGGCCAGAAAAAAACAATCCTCACACACGCGCTGGATCTTAAGTGGTAATCTTGATGCGTCGGCTCGTCTATATAGGGGAATGAGGCCGCGGTTGTCCAATCGGTTAGTCGTCGGACTCGTAATCGGAGGGTCTCGGGTCGATCATTTAGCCGCCGATCAAAGATCCACCGTCTTCATTAATGGTGGCTGCGGGACGTTAAAAATGTTCGTGGTCACAAAATCCTCCAAGTGAAACGAAACCTCTGGGGTGTGCTGGGCCAAGGGGCCTGGTTAAAAATGAACAGAGCGCTCTTCAGGGCCCCATCCCGGTTAAAAAGCAAGTTGTAGTATGTACGGGGGGGGGGAGACCTGGAGTGTGAAGTGAAGTGAAAGTCAAAACCAACTGGAACCAAATGCATACTGGAGAACAGGGACTCTGCTTCCATTCTCATCAACCCCTCCCGCCCCTTCGGCGCCAAATGAAATGAAATTAGGTGTGATTTTACGGTGAGCATGGATTAAACAGGGTTGTGTTTTTTTTTAAATAAATTACGGCTGTTTTGAATGCGTAATTGCAACCAAAGGCTCAAAAATGCTTTTCAAGTTTATCTAAATAAGTACTTCGCACTTTAGAAAAAAACACGAGTTTCCAAACCTCTTTTTTTTAAAGCGAGCGGACTCGGTCCTCTGGTACACGTTAGGGGTAATACGAGGAATGGTTGCCAAGTCGAAAATAGCCCCAGAATTAATTAACTCCGGTAAACTTGGGGGTCTGGGGGTTTTGGCCACGAGGAATCACGAGGTTTGGTTTTTCTAAATAAATTTGTCAATATTGAACTTCAACACACTTCAATCTTTACACTGCTCACTTTGTGCCATTTCTTTAATTGTATAGTTTTTTTTTTTTTATTATCAATTACATTTCTTTTCCTATGACTTTTCAAACTTATTCTTTGTATAGAATAGTTCCCTTTCCAAACTCTAACTTTGTTTAGAATAGTTTACAATGGTGCACTTTAACCGGTTATCTTTTCACCAATGGTTTCACAATTTTTCTTATGGCATGTATTGTTTTGATAAATCACAATTGAAAATTTAAATCTTCGAGTTAGCTTCGATACCTGTTTTCCTCGAGCGGAGCTCGGTCACCCGCTGGTTGTTTTTTAAATAAGGAACTTAGTCATTTTAGAATGGTAAGAAGAAATTTTAAACTATTGAACTAATTTACACGCACTACTTTCCAGAAATAATGCAAGAAGACAGTGTAAAAAAACGAATCAAAATACCTTAGTTTTCCAACAAAGGACTCTCCTCCTCTTGATAAATCGGTGGGATCTATAGAGATTAGGTAGTTGGAAGTGGCACTTTTTTTCCTTTTTCGAGCTGCCAACAAAAAAATCTGAGAAGGAAAAAAGGAGAATGTGTAATCAACTTCAAACTTTGCGAACAAAATCGATCAACTCCTATAATTATTATTAGCCTTAATGACATGCATCTTGAACCAAAAAAAATTTTTTTTAATCCTAAAACTTATCACACACTGACACAAATGAGGTCTCCTAACTTCTGAAGATGTGGGAAATGTGTGCGAGAAGATAGTTGTGGTAAGTTTAAAACTTGATATCAGTGGAAAAGCGAAAGAGTGCAACTTTGCATACGCCAAATTTTGACTTCAGAAACGCACAAAAAGTAATTTAACTTTATAACAAATTCAAGTAATAACATTTTCTAACATATTTATTAATATTTATATATCTATTTGATTTAAAAATAGCTCATATGTAATTCGAATATATGTTAAGAAGTGTGACTTTATGGAAATTATTTCACAAAAATAATTATATTTACTAAAACACTAGAAAAAAGAAGTGTATAGAGAAAAATCATAGTAAACAAAGCACAATTTTGCAGAGAGAAGTGTAAACCCCTGTTTTGTAGTTGGAGTTCTCATTTAGACTTTATAAATCATAGAAAGAACATCACTTAATTCTTCAGCCTTAAAAAGGAGTATTGGAACTACGATGAAGCTTGTTTAACTTTTACTGCATAAAATGTTGCGTAATTCACCCCCCCCCCCCCGTTTCCGTTGTATTTACATAAATAAATAGCATAAAAATCATTAAAAATGTCTACTTTATTCTGGTGAATTTTTGCGCAGGTGCACAACACAATATAATATTGTGATAACAGCTCCCCCCCCCCCCCCACGTCATCACTTACTTTAGACAAAGGAAGAGAGTCATCTCACCAGTTAATGGTTACTAGGTGGAGTAATATGGTTCGCAGTTGCAATTAATGAGTGTACTGCAGATATGCTCATCAGTTTTTTTTTCTAGAACACCTAACAGTGTATTTGCATACCATTAACTTTCCCCCAACTTATATTTTATCCCATTTTAATTACGTCATAGACGGATTTACCATGTCCCAATTGTTGTAATTTCAAGGACCCCGAAAAGAGTACTTTAAAGGCACATGAAAACTATTTCACAAAGTTATATTCATTTGTAAAGAGTCCCCGAAAATACATTGCAAAGGATCCCCAATCAATAAACCCGATACTGTGATCTACACGTTATAATTCACCAAAAATATAAACACTCAAATGTAGCTACGAATCTCTTGATCGATATGGAAGCAACAACTCGAGAAGTTCGTATTTCGTCGACTCACTTTCCTTCCTCCACAGACTATTAGAACTTGCAATCGGAAGTCCATTGCATTACCTCCATTGTGACACCGAATGCCAGTAAATCAATATAAGGAGTATTCGCTGTTATCTAAAGTAGTACTGTTGCATATGAATAATGGCTAACTCTGTTGATGGAATAACTTTCCGAAATATTCGTAGCCTCATTTGGTGGTATTATGTGTTTTTCAAAAGATGAATAATACATGTGATTTCAATTCTGAGAAAGCTTTTTCGTGTTGCAATGTTTCAAATTTGAGTCAAGGAGAGTTCATTTGTACCTTTTACTTATTTATTTTTTTCCATCTTTCCCTCTGTTAAGTTATTCTTACATAAATTGATTATAAGTAGGGATAAAATTAATTAGGGGAAACTCAGTAGTGAACTGTATGTGCTTCTTATTTTTCTAATCTAAATATAATGTATAGAAACTCTCAAAGAAGACTTTTAATATTCATATCGAGTAAAACATTGTTCAAAATAGAGGATTTGAGAATGTTTTAAAAACTTTCCGCGGTCGAGGAGCCAAAAATCCAACCAGCCATAGAACGTCACCATAGCTTGAACTTAAAAAATTATTTAAAAAAAAAAACTACTCGTCGTACCGCAAAAAAAATTCATCAATGACGTTCATGTATGTTGTTTTATCACATAAAAATAAAATTAAAAAATCAAAAGCTTCATCAGTAACAAAGCAGAGAAAATCCCACCTTTCTCCCATCCTGCCTCTCGAGGTGTAGGAAGTAGGAAGGAAAGATGCCCCTGTCGACCCCCTTCTTGTCGCGCGTGATTCGGCACCGGACGGTGACCCCCTGCTCGCAGGGCTCCGTGGCGAAGCTCGCCAAGTCCTCCAGGAGGGCCTCCAGGCACCCCAGGCTCTCCTCCACCTCCAGGCTGCCGAGCTTGGGCGTGTCCATGTCGGAGCTCACCGATGAGTCTCTCCGCTGCTGCACGGGAAAAGGATTGATGACAGAAGAGTCAAGAAAGTGCAATTTTTAATAATTGAGTTGTAGTTTAAAAAACTAAAAAATATGCTTTTAGAGAGTCTTTCATTACAAATATAAAAGTAATATATTTAATGCTATCGTCAATACTAAGGCCCCTAAGGCCCCTATATAGACGAGCCGGCGCATCAAGATTAAGTTTCACCACTTTGGATCCAGCGCGTGTTTGTGTGTTTGAGTGGTTGTCTTTTCTGGCCAGTAATCGCGTTTTGGTAATTTTTCACTGTGAGCAATTATTAGCGGCACGTGGATTTGGCAAAGATTAGCAATTCGCCAAAACTTTTTTCTGGTAACCCTACTCCGCAACAATGAAAAGTTGAAAGTAAAAGTTAAGGAATTGGATCCAAAGTGGTGAAACTTAATCTTGATGCGTCGGCCTATCTATATAGCGGCTCTAAAGGCCCCTATATAGACGAACCGACGCATCAAGATTAAGTTTCACCACTTTGGATCCAGGAGTTTCGATGGTAACAATCCAGCGCGTGTTCGAGAATTTGAGTGGCTGTCTTCTCTGGCCAGTAATCGCGTTTTGGTAATTTTTCACTGTGATCAATTTTTAGCGGCACGTGGATTTAGCAAAGCTTAGCAATGTGCCAAAACTTTTTTCTAATAACCCTACTCTGCAACAATGAAAAATTGAAAGTCAAAGTAAATGAATTGGATCCAAAGTGGTGAAACTTATTGGGGCCCTGCTCCACATCAGCGTAAAACGCGGCCGAAACCGAAAATCCGGGTACCTTCCATAGGAACGCTATGTAATCAATTTTACGTTTCTGCTTTATTTTTCTGCTTTACGTCAATGTGGAGCAGGGCCCTTAAGCTTGATGCGTCGGCCTGTCGGGCCGTGGTGGCCCAATCGGTAAGGCATCGGACTCGTGTCCGGAGGGACCCGGGTTCGATCCCAGCCGATCAAAGATCCACCTCCTTGATTAATGGTGGCTGGGAGGCGTTAAAAATGTCGTGGTCACAAAGTCCTCCAAGTGAAACGATACCTCTGGGGATGCTGGGCCTAGGGTTTGCTCGACCCTAGTTTCTGGTTCAAAATTAAGAACAGAGCGCCCTTCAGGGCCCTATCCCGGTTAAACCACGAAGCTGTGGTAGGTACGGGGGACCCTGGAGGTGTGAAGTGAAGTGCGTCGGCCTGTCTATATAGTAGCTATAGTCAATACTAAAGATTAAACTATATTTCATGATACTCTAACTGACTTCCCTCTTATTTTTAAAACTACTGAATATCCGCTAAGTTAACATTAACTCATAACACATGCACTCACAACATGTAATATAGTTCAGCCTTTAGTATTGATCCTTTATGTCCCAAATTGAGTTAATGTATTTTCATATATATTTTTGGTTTTTTTGAGTTGCAAATACATCTAAAAACATTTTTACCTAGCATACAAATTTTGAAATTTTTGGGGGTCTAAGGTCCCCGACGGGACTTCTAAGTCCCGTCGGGAGATAGAGGGTTAAGGACTTACTGCTGCCGGTAGATACGAATGTGCCGAAAACGTAACAATGTTCCATTGTGGAATAACTCATTTAGCTAGTGAGGCAAAATGATTCCGAAGGTATGTGCCGAATTCGGCACACCTGACGGAAAATGGTTAACAACAGTATTAAATATATTACTTTTATTTTTGTAAAGAACGTGAATTTTAGCTTTTATTCGGAGTTACATACATACATAATTCACATGTGAAACTAATAAAAGCGTATTAAAAAGCGATAGCTTTGTGTATAAATTAGGTAAAATGAAATGAGAAACAACGCTTAAAAGCACAAATAAAATTAAAAGTTTTAAAAGGGGAAAACATGTTTCGGAGGCAACAGCCTCCTTCTTCAGTGCCCAGCAAGCAAATGAAATAAAACAACGTTAAAGATGAGTTTAAATACGAAAAAGGAAAGAAGATGGACCAATCAGATCTAAGTGAAGTCGAGTACCGATAACTGGAAGTCCCAAGGGACCGGTAAAACTCTTCTAGTGATTGGCAGTTCGAGCAATAGGATTTTTCCACAAATTTTTCAAGGGCCATTTCACCCCGGGGTTCGCCAAAGAGGGCCCAGCTCGAAAAAGCCCACCATGTCGGTAAAGTGAGTTTTTTCAAAATTACTGCATATTAAGAACATTTATTTCAGAAAAAAATTGAATATTTCGATCAATACCAAGTCTAGAAATTGGTATTGATCAATTGTGTTATAATATTTAGTTTGTTAAAATATTTAATCTTGTTCAGTATCTAGGGGTCCAGAAATTGCTATCTTCCTTTCCTGGCCACTTATTAGGTATTAGAAGTAAAACTATACGGGAATTTCATACTATTTTTTTTCTTTTTAATACCTAGAAGATCAAAATAATTATACCAATCCATAAATTCAATTCAATATCAATTTAAAATATCATATCAATTTAAAAAAAAACAATATTACAATGCTGTTTCCAAAGTTTCAGAATAAGAATTTTTTTAGGAGGTCATAGTGACCTCTCTTCAAGACTCAATTAGTTTTAAAAAGTAAAAGTATAGGTGCACAATATTATAATAAAGAATGATAGCAAAATGATTCTTGAAAAAATCGAAAAAGCCCGGGTTTTCCATCAAAAATCCAGGTGGGCTAGTCTTTTTAAAAAAACCCGGGTTTTTTCAAACCCTGCAGAAGAATAAAGAAAGTACAGTCGAGTCCCGATAACTCGAAGTCCCAAGGGATCATAAAAACTCTTCCGATTGTTACTAAATTTGCTTTCTCACTCAAAGTGTACAAGCTAATCTATCTCATATAAATACTTCTTTTTGTCTATTCATTTTTGTGTATACTTATTCATTTCATTTTCAAATTATGGTCAAGGTTTGTTCTAAATGTGTTCAGTTTTTCAAAAATGAAAAAAAAAATAAAATAAATAAATAAACGAAGGTAGCTGCATTTTCAGTCTATATATGAGAAAAAAAAGAAACAAAGATTGTTAAATAATCGTTTAAAATATGATCGTTAAAAATAATCAATAGTTAATTTTAAACATTCATTTAGAATAAAATCGTTTTGAAGATGGAAAATTACCTGGGTGAATTTAAAGCTATTAGTTCGAAATAACTCTCTACATTTTATTATTTAAGCATTGCACGAATAAGTGCATTCAAATCACAGCGATTTTATGGATATTATAAAGCGTTATTTACTGAATGTCTTTCTATTTGGATCAAAAAACAATTCTCCACAAAAACTACTGAATTATTTAGTGTAAGGAGAAAATGAAAAAGGGATTGGCTCTGAACTTTTTCCCGTCGTGGAAAAGAAATCCAAAAAACTTTCTGGAGGAGATTGCTCCAGAAAATGAATACTTAAAAAATTCCCCTCGGAAAAACTTTTTGCGAGAAACTGATGTATTTTATCAACCAGAAACATTTATTCATTTTGTTTTTCAAATGATTTGGATTTTCTCAGGCGATGACATACATCTTTAGAAATGAGGGAAAGGACTTTTTTTTAATATAAATATGTGAGTAACGGAGAAAGTGCCCTCAATCGGGGCTTATGTCTTTTCTTATAACACTATGTAAAAATAGAGCATTATTGTTAATGTCGCTGTTGTTAAAGAGCTTTGAAGCTATTGAATCGATATATCAATCTTTTCCTTTTATCAATATCAAATGTGCCATTAAATTTATTTCGATTTTTGGCAAATATTTTTTTCATTTTTTGATGCAAAAAACTTAAAAAACTATTCCGAATCTGACATTTTATTGATTTTTTTTTTTTTTTTTTGGTGATTACACTAATGTTTTGCATTAGACATTTTTTATTGCGATGAATAGGTATTCATTCTTCACCTAGACTCGAATATGACAAAATGTTGTGAGTTTAAAAAAAGGGTATACCGATCAGTGAATGAACACTTCCAATGAATGAACACTTCCAATGAATGAACACTTCCAATGAATGAACACTTCCAGTGCATGAACACCTCGTATTTTCCCAAAAAATAAGGTTTTGACGCATTTTTCTTAGATGAATAATTAATAGAAGTAGCTCCTTTCTATATATTTACCGAAATAAAATGACTAGAAAATGCTGCATTTGTTCCCCGGTAGGGGTGTTCGTTCACCTTGTCTGGATACTTATTTTCGTTTTAACCCTCCATAAAACCTGATGCAGAACCATAAAAGCTCTCCCATCTTTTTTTTAAATACTGCGTATATCATCTGAAGTGTTTTCACTGTCATGTGGCAAATGCTCCTATTTTTTCCGACGCTATGAATTTTTGAAATCGAAAATTTGCTTAAGTGTTCATTCACTGGTCTGTCTACCCTATAGTTAAAATTATCGAATAAAAAATATGCTTTTTGAAAAAGCATCGCCTGCTTTAAAAATGCTTTGTGATGAAGCTTTTCGAAGTAAATTATATCTTGGTTTATTAGAATTACAATTTACCCATAAAGCCTAATGTAAGTCAAAGCTTTATGAATGTTTTGGGAATAAAATGATCCAATCAAATTTAAAAGCATGGGGTAAAGTGGGTGCGAAAATATACATTAAATTCAGCCAAAATTACTCCAGCAAGACGAATAGAGTCGTTGCAAAGTCGATGAAAGTGGCTGTATAAGGCACTGTTTTGCCAGAAATGGGGGTGCTAAGCCATCTATCTCAGTAATGCTCCTATAAAAAAGAACTCGTAAAAGGAACTTAAAGAGACTGACTGAAAAACAGTAGAAAATGAAAAGAAATGTAAGAGAATAGAGGAAAGCGTAACCCTTAACTTGTGGGGCGGCTTGTCTAACATAACATAAGAAATTCCAAAATCGTGTTATTGTACTTGACTAGAGTGCGCGCCAGTCCTTCCAAAGATTTTAAACCAAATAGCTAGGGACTGAGCAGTGAGCACTAAAATGCAATTTTATGCACTGAAAAAAATGAGCTGTTGTTTTTACAGTATAATACTGGCAGCCGAGTTTCCAATTTAAAACTGTAAAATGCACAGTAATAAACTGCAAAAATAGCGATTTTACATTTTCTTGCTAAAAAGTTAGGAATTTTACAGTTTATTACCATAAAATTTAGCTGTAATGATACTGTAAAAGCAACAGTATACTACTGGCAGCAGAGATACCAGTTTAAAACTAAAATGCACGGTAATAAACTGTAAAATTAGCAATTTTACAGTTTAGTACAATACAATTAGAAAATTGACAGTTTATTATTGTAAAATTAGCAATTTTTACAGTTTATTGTTATAAAATTAGTTGTGTTATATGGTAAAAACAACATTCATTTTTTTGCAGTGTACGAGTTTTAATGAAGTTGTGGAAGAAGGTTTTGGGCTCTCCTTTGAACGTTGGGCGACTTATTTTTCAAAAATCTTTAGCGCTAATGTGAGTAAAATTATCATTTACAATTATTATTATTATTATTATTATTATTATTATTTTTTTTTTTGAAATTCTTCTTTCAAAAGCATATAACTTTGCAAAATGGGACCAAATTCCTCATATTTATTTAGTCATCGAAAAATTTATTCTCTGAAAGAATCCTACGAGCTTTATCTTCGCTTACAGCCATAGGAAATGAAGTGAAGCGAGATTTAATACAACATTTCCCTCGAGTTCAATCAATCAACCTTACCATGAGGTTAAAAGATGGAGACGGATCTGTGTAAGCTTTCAGTGGCTTGCACAATTTCTGCGGGTATTAGGAAAGATGTCGCCGGCCTTAGAGTTGAATCAAAGCTGTCGATTTATTGCTGGAGATGTACCTAAATCAAATTCACGGTTATATAGGTTCAGATGAATGAACGGTTAGTGCCTCAAGAGAATTTTTAAATGCCTTTACAAAGCCGTTTTAAATTATTCATTGTTCTAATAAAAATTTATCAAATAAGTTGGACATTAACTATAATGTTAAATAAGATTTTTTTTAATAGGAAAATTGAAACTGTATAGTGCTCCTCTGGTAAATTAAAGGCTACACAGACAATATTTATTTTTTTAATACGTTTTTATTAGTTTCACTTGTGGGTTTGTGTGTAACTCTGAATAAAGGATAAAATTCACGTTCTAATACTATTATTTATACTAAAGGCTAAACTATATTACATGTTGATGTACGAGTATTAAAAGTGTTTCAGTTGTTTGTATGTAACTCTGAATAAAAGATAAAACTCACGTTCTTTGCAAATATAAAAGTAATATATTGTTTACAATTATTAATACTAAAGGCTAAACTAAACTACTCATATTACATGTTGATGTAAGATCATCTAAAAGCGTATTTTTTTGTTTTTTTTTTTTTTAAACTCATTTAAAAATTATTTCGTTTCATCCAAATTGTAATTGGCACTGAACTGAGTAGGGGTATTTTCATAGTCGATTTGCAAAAATAATCCTTTTCAAATCCGCGGCAATTACCTTTTCCTATTACCTGAAAAGAGGAAAACATTGCCTATGACGGAGGTCAATTTACCCGAGGAGCACAGTATTCTAAATGAATTCATTTAAGTTGCTGTCATTAGCAAAGATTGGGTGCCCTCGCTTCGAGGGATTGGACTTATTTACTTTATTACAAGACAACATAAGAAATATTCAAATACCAAGAGAAGGAAATAGCACACAGAGAACTGGTAGGAATCGAATGTACGTACTCTGGCTTACGAAGCGAATCCTTTACCACAGAGCCACGGACGACCTAGTTTATTTAAGTATTTTTGTTATAAGAAATTTTTAACTTAGATAGGGGAAGACCGCCTATATTGGACCCCTAAGAACAGGAGGCCTGTGTCGCTCAATGTGAAGCAAAACAAAAATACAAAATAGGGCATCGTAAGCTAAATTTAATCAGGAGCCGCCCTTTGAGCTTATATTTTCTGAAAATATGGAAATTATTTTTTAAAAAATTATTTTACAAAAAGTTGCAGAAGTCCAATTTAGGAATATATGCGCCTATATTGAACCATGCGCTTCCTAATTTGGACCGTACCAGGAAATTATAGAATAACTTATATTTGAACTATACAGTTTTTATCCAGGATTTGCAATAGAGTTTCTTTTGCTTCGGCCTCACTTAGGCAGTGTTGATAAACTCGCCGATAGCATTTCATACACTTACTCATGTTTTGCACTTCATATCTATGACAAATATTGCAATAACAATTGTTTTGTGCAATTTCTTGCTTCTTCTTGTGTGACTTTTTCTGTTTTATGCCTGTTTTAAACGGCGTTAGAATGACTGCTGAGATAACCTTCCTTTTTGTTCCTTCTAAATTTTTTCAAGCAAAGGCGATATGTTTGTCGGCTTTACAAAATCATAGTTAGAGTTGACAATCATGTTTTGATGAAAAATCTCCGCCGATTCTGCAGAACTTGTACTAATTTAAGTCGTAGCTAGTTTTTGTACATGGTGTACAACTTAACGCCGTAGCCTGTTCACTTTGAGCAGTTTTATCTGGACTACATGAATCTAACTCTGCGGTAGCCAAGTCAAGACATGTCAATTAACAGGTCAAACTCCTTTTCTTTGGAATCAACTCACAGCATTTGCCATGGCCTTGATTGCGGTTTGCTCATAAGAGTTATCAAACAGTTCTCCTATGCGATATTGGGTAATGGATCTCATGGGACGTTCTCGCATCCATGTATCACATGCTCGATTAAAATATGCAGACAGAGACTGAATAAAGACCACATCTACGTGCATGGTGTTCTTAAAGAGAAAGTATTATTTATATCGTTCTAGTTAGTCAAGTTTATTGCATCAATGTTCTTTATGTAAGTGCTGTGCCTATCCATTAATAGAAGGACATTCTTTTTACCTTGATTGTCTTAAAGGTTTTGAAAAAATGTTGCATCAATTGGGGAATAGTCGTTCGTGATCCAACCTTTTTTTGAACAAGTATATTGCTCACCAGGGGTTGCTTTTACGATAAACTCATACATGGAAAGTAATCATTTGAAAATAAGCATAGGGAGGGGGGGGGTGCTAGAAATTCTGTTGCACTCATGCAGCAAATAGTCAGTGTGTTTCTACCACGTTCACGACTCATTACTGCTCCAACCTGGTGTTTACCCTTATACGTCAATATATTTTGAGGCTTTTGGACAGTGAAAAGACCGGCTTCATCCACATTGAACATTTTAGTAGCATATAAATTGTTTTTTTTTATTATTATTATTATTCTTTTTGAACGTATCGAAGAATTTCATATTTTTCTCCCGGTAAACCAGCGCAAAACTTTATTTAAGTTAATAACTATGTTTAACAACCTAACACTGCAGCTTAATGGATGAAGAGAAAAAAAACATACATTTTAAGCAGTTACAGCTTCTAGAAAATGTGCTTAATAAAAAAAGTTTAAATGAATATCGTGAATAGGTGTTAAAGTATGCATAATTTTTTTTTTAACGACGCTATTTAATCAGATGAGTTACTTATTTTCCGTTCGATTAATAAAAAGTCTTGTTTAAAGTCATATTCTTAAATTGGACCCCGGTCCAATATAGGAAAATTTTTTCGGTCCAATAAAGGAAAACATGCC
Organism: Uloborus plumipes; assembly: GCA_038373865.1. NCBI lineage: Eukaryota > Metazoa > Arthropoda > Arachnida > Araneae > Uloboridae > Uloborus > Uloborus plumipes. The sequence goes on along the minus strand of JAXGGA010021568.1, from coordinate 3,078 downwards.
ATTTTTTATTCTTCAGCTCATTGTTCTGTCAAAAATTATCACAATCGTGTATGTAAATACATAGAAGTAATCCTTATTAAACACAGATTATCATGCTATAACAGCAGTTTACCTTAGTTTACAAGTTTTCGTACTATATTACTAGATACAAGCTCGCGAAATAAGATTTTGCACGTTTTCAACATAAATCATGCCGGAACTCACGCTATGTAGTTCGAAGACTGTTGAAACTTCATACACATTGATTTTATTCCTAAAACTTTAGATTTCTACCGTTAAAGTGTAGCATAGATATCTGTACTTGATTTTAAGCCCGAGGTCCAATTTAAGCAGTGGTCCAATATAAGCGGTCTTCCCCTACGATGATGAAAAGATTGTAAGATGACGAAAAGAATAATCAATAAAAATTACTCTGTCCAACCATTTAAAATAAATACTATTCGTGAGATACAGAATTAAACTAACAAGTGCAAAAAAGTTTAAATTCGGTCGAGTACCACTATGCGATTAGCATGTTTTTTTCATCAGTTATACTTACACCTGTTTCCGTATTATTAGTTGAGAGAACCTCAAATTGATGACCAATATTAGTCGTTGGCCAAGGAAAAACTAGCTGTCGTGGCCGTCACGAAACTTTCTTCTATATCTATCTCATGAATTCCAGTTACAAAATAAAATACGTACTCGCCCGAATTAAGGCCCCTATATATGCGAGCCGGCGCATCAAGATTAAGTTTCACCACTTTGGATCCAGCGCGTGTTTGTGTGTTTGAGTGGTTGTCTTTTCTGGCCAGTAATCGCGTTTTGGTAATTTTTCACTGTGAGCAATTATTTGTGGCACGTGGATTCGGCAAAGCTTAGCAATGTGCCAAAACTTTTTTCTGGTAACCCTACTCCGCAACAATGAAAGTTTGAAAGTAAAAGTTAAGGAATTGGATCCAAAGTGGTGAAACTTAATCTTGATGCGTCGGCCTGTCTATATAGCGGCTCTAGCCCGAATAATTGGAAACAGCTCCAATTTCCCAATTATCGTAACAACCCTGCAAATGCAGAATCAATGAGCAAAATTGGAAATCATTACAAAAGCCTTGTTTAGATTAATTGCAAACATTTTATTTGTTAGTAAAAAGAAATTGGCAACAGTTAAAAATTTCAAATCATTGAAAGTTTTCAGCTGTTTTGATAATTAAATGGACCTTATTCATGTGACGTCATTGCGGGTATTGACCGAGACGAAATTTAAGATTTGGAACCAATCAAGATTGTGGAAACTGGATGTAAATACCCGCAAACGAAGACCGTTGCCAAACCGTGAATAAGGTCCATAGCGTGAAAGCGATTTTTTCATGAATTAAATTTTCGCATTGTTGACTAAGCGCAAAAATCGCCCCACCCTCCCCCTGGGGTGATTGGCGCCAAAATTCAATCGATGCTTGCTTCCATATTGGGTTAGTGTTATTCCAAATTTCATTCAAATCTCAGCAATATTTCTCGAGATACAGTAGGTGCAATGACAAAATAAGCACTTTTGATTGCTCCACCCCCCTTTGAGATATTGAAACACAAATTAAATCAGCACTTGTACTCAATAGGGTCTACCTATGGACCAATTTTCGTTTGATTCCGCCGGTTACGTCCTGAGATATAGCAATCACCCCCGCGCAGAACACGTGCGATTGCTCCACCCCCCTTCTAGATATTGACACGCATATTGAATCAGCACCTGTACTCTATAGGGTCTACCTATGGACCAATTTTCGTTTGATTCCGCCGGTTACTTCCTGAGATATAGCACTGACCCCCCTTGGTGGTAAAAATCCTCTTATAGAGCAAAGACAGACAAAAAAAAAAAAAAAAAAAAACTGGTAGCTAATGTGAAATTAGAATACCAGCGAGCGACTGCACTTGGTACGGTACAACTCGTAAATTTTAAGGCAGAGCTCAATTTTCCATCGACAGAGAAACTTTCTTAGAAACTTGAAACAAGTAAAATTCTGATTTATTTTTCACTATTATTTTATGCCGTATTACTACTCATTTTAGAGTATTTTGTTTTCTGCTTTGAATAAAATATCAGGGCATAAATTTCACTTTTTATACCATGCCTCTAAAACGTATTTCGCTACTCAAGTCGGGGAAAGATTAAACTGAATTAGAATAAAACGGTGCCCAAAATTGTTTTTCAACGAATGCAGAGTTCTTTTAAAGATTTAAAATGCTGAGACGTCGTTTCAAATTATTCTTCTCAAATGCCTAAAGGGAAACAATTTTCGTTTGAAAAAAAAAACTGAAATGCAAAGAGAAAATAATTTGAAGAATAATAAAAGAAGCTCTAAAAAAAGAAAGAAAAAAAAAGCCGTAATGAAGTTAAAAAAGAGAAACATAATGTTATTCTTTCCCATTTTCTTTGGCGATTTTCAGGAAGAAAGCAAAAGAAATGTCTCCTTCGAAAATAAAATTAATGCAACGTTGGAGTTACCTTCGGATCAAGAAAGGGAAATTCGAACGCTTAATTTTAACAAGTATCCCTGGATGTAAAAATATTCAGCTACAGAAAGAATGACAAAGGAAGGAAACAGGCTATTTTGTCGTTTATGTTTAATCAAGTTTTCAAGACTTAAATGAGCAGCGGAGCGTAAAGTCGTTCTGATGAAGAATATTGATTTTCTGTGGAATTTTCTTACCGCGATAGAGAATCGCGGAAAACTTTGCTCAGTGCAAAGTTGTGCCTAATAAAATTAGCTGCGTCATTTTTACTGTAAACAATGGAAACTTAATTCGTGTGGTGTGCAAGAGATGTTTTCAAATATTTGCTTATGCATGCAGGCATATCTAATTTATTGTGTTGGAAGCGTTATTCTGGATAATTTAACAGCACCAACGAGTGAAAAATAAATAAATAATGAAGATTGAAAAATTCGTTGATGAATTTTGCTGTATAACTGCTATCGAGTTTTGATGCGGTTAAGGTACGAAGAATATATGTTGTCAAAATGAAAAATTATCAAATAATCTTTGTGGTAAAATATAATTGAAGTCAAAAGCTAACGTGAATAAAGCACAATTTAGGTTAGAAAA
>JAXGGA010021567.1:0-16374 GCA_038373865.1 Uloborus plumipes | reverse complement strand
TTTTTACGTGTCTATTTTATCTGATGAGAGGGGCATATTTTGCTTTCAGAAATAAGCTTTAAGTGCTATAAAGATATGTTTGACATAATTTTTAGTTTCAGATAATCAAGAGAATATTGATCAGATGCTACAATGCCGATGTCGATGTACGGAAAGTAGGCTCGTTTAGTTCTTGACAGAACTTCTTGTTTTTATCCATTTTAGTTCAAGAGTTTTATAGCTAATTCTCAAGAAATAAATCTTTTTCACTCACATAAAATGAACTAAATAAGAGAAATACTATTTAAAAAGTATCAAAAAAGATTGTTTTTACCCTACTTTCCCGTTAAAAATAAAAGAAAGACGAAAAAAGTATTAAAAGTAGCTTAATGCATCTAAAAAATATCGCCATGTCCAAAAAAAAATCGCCAAGTTAAAAAAATAAAGAGGTAAAATGAATATCGAAAAATTAAAAATTTGAAAGTAGGGTATTGAGATGGGGAATTTGTGTGTCGGTCTGTCGGTCGGTCTGTCGGTCTGTCTGTCCCCCCTCCTAATAACTTTTGAATGAACATTCCGATTTGGACAAACTTTTTTTTGTTGGAAAGATCTCGGCGAGTACAGCTCATTCCCATATTTAATTTTTTGATTTGAACAATTTTTGGTTCAACTTTGAGCCGTTCAAATAACCGGTCCCGCGATACTAACTTTTGAATGAACAGTCCGATTTGAACAAACTTTTTTTTGTTCGAATGATCTTTTCAAGGATACTTCATTCCCGTATCTATATTTTTGATTTGAACAATTTTTCGTTCAACATTGAACCGTTCAAACAAGCTCTCACCCCTAATAACTTTTGAGTGAACAATCAGATTTAAACAAACTTTTTTTTTGTTTGAAAGATATCGGCAAGGATACTTCATTACCGTATTTAAATTTTCAATTTGAACATTTTTTCGTTCAACATTGAACCGTTCAAGCAACCTTTCTCCACCTAATAACTTTTAAGTGAACCGTCTGAATTGAATAAACTTTTTTTGTTCGAAAGATCTCGGAGAGACTCGTTCCCATATTTCCCTTTTCAATTTGAACCATTTTTCGTTCAATGATGAACCGTTCAGAAATTTTTTTAACATGAGCGCCTACTGGGAAATTTAAATTGAATGTTGATTCTAAACTTAAAGGCGGATTTCCTTCAAACTAACTTTGTAAGAAAACAGTTTTGATAAAAAATGTATGTTAAGTACTTTTCTGAAAAATCTTCTGTGAGGACTTTGATTCCGACTCCGACTTCGCAAACATGGCGGAAATACAGGCTCAGAAAAAAATGACTGACTGGGCAGACGATTTTTTGTTTATTTATTCATTCTTTTGTTTAATTTATTATTATTATTTTTTTTTATCAGACGATTTTTTTTTGTTAACAAAAAGTTTTCATTCACGAGAACATTTTATTCCTTATTTATATTAAACAACTGGCAACGGATTAAAAATGAAATTCAAGACATTTTATTAACGAACGAGTTTTTTTTCTTTCTTTGATAAAATGTGTTTTGAAGTTCTTTGTACTTTTATTTTATTTATTTATTTTTTTTTTCTTTTGAAAACGATTGTGGAATTTTTCTACGGAAGAACTATAGCAGTTACATTCTTTAAAAGGTGCGACAAAACTTTATTTACTCGTTTATTTACTTTTTACGTGTCCTGATCATCTGATGAGAGGGGTATATTTTGCTTTTAGAAATCAGCTTTAAGTGTTATAAAGGTATGTTTGACATAATTTTCAGTTTCAGATATTTAAGAGAATATTGATTAGATGCTAGATTGCCGATGTCGATGTACGGGAAAGTAGGCTCGTTTAGTTCTTGACAGAACTTCTTGTTTACTCAAGTCCGGGTGTTGAATGAATACTAATGACATATATCTTATTCTCGAGGTAAATCTTTGCAACGCAGAGCGTACTTTATAAAAAGTCCGTTTTTCTATATGCATTAAATAGTTTTTTAATAATGACATTGCTACTGCAAAAGTAGCCGAGAAGGCACTGCATCTGGTTAGGCCCTGATTACTTTAATGAAGCATATGAGGTTTGATGCCTAATGGTTGAATGTTAAATGTCCTCTTTGTAAGCTAATGGTGATTGGTGTCTGTAAATTTGTCGTCGATAAAATGAACTAAAAGTTCCTAGTCCAACTCTATATTTATAAGAGGATAAATGTCAGTTGCTGGGCTTCTGGTTAAGAAAAAGAAAATGTTCTCAAGGTCCAATCAAAGCGATTAAACTAGCAGTAGCGATTAGTATGGCTGAACCTGGAGTGTAATGTAGTTTAACTCGGAAAAAAACCTGATTGAAAACTAAGTGGGTTCTTTACCATGTGTTTCTTTTGTAAGACGCATATAGTACACCATTTTTATTATATATTAGTGCTAAGAATATCTATACTTTATTTAACCTGAACATTTTGAGTTTTTTAATAATTGAAACAAAATCCAAAGCGTGTATTTGAATCCTTTTAACTCACAAAAAAGAGTGAGAAAAAAAAAGAAAGAGCAACATATTTAAAAATTCAAAGCTTACGCATTTAATAAAGATGACTAAACTCTTTTTTCCCCAAAATCATATTAGTGTTTAAACCCGACACCTATCAATTATTTTTTTTCTTAATTTCTCGACATAAAAACAAGCTGATTACTAAAACACGAGGCACCCATGAATGAAAAATTTGGAAATATAATCACATACTCTACTGTGTAAGTGTTTAAGCATCAACGTCATTTTAATCATTTTAACATCATCACTGACTTGGATAAAAGCTAATAGCGATAAAAATTAGAATATCATTCATCTTGTCAGAAACAATTTCTGAAACGGAAACTCGTGATAGGAAAAATAACTAATTGCCCTTCTAACAGCTATATGTCAAAAGTAACTTTGTTGCTAATGGATAACGAGTCTCATTTCTCACTATTTCACCTGGTCAAGAGTTATTAACATTTATGCCTTAATTATACGGGGTGTGAGCACCAAATCGTTGTTGATTAGGATTGAGGGGACTGGTGTCATACATGTATCTCATAGCGTGAGTTGCCAGCAATCAGAGAGGAGGCGAAACCGTGGCCTTCAAATCGGAGGCGTGTCATTTCGATTGGTCTGCTGTCACAATGCATTTCGGCACTGGTAGTAGTACGTCATTGGAGACATCTCAATTGAAACGGCAGTGTGTGTTACAGTGCTGATGCCCACGTAATTTTTTTTTTAAATACGCTTTTATTAGTTTCACATGTAAGTTTGTATCTAACTCTGAAAAAAAGATAAAATTCACGTTATTTGAAAATATAAAAGTAATACATTTAATATTATATTTAATACTAAAGGCTAAACTATATTACATGTTGATGTAAAATGCGTTTTTCATTTGTTTGTATGTAACTCTGAATAAAAGATAAAATTCACGTTATATATGCAAATATAAAAATAATAGATGGGTGATTCTACAAATACGGGAATATTTCTAACATGTAGAATTCAAAAAATTAATTTAAAATTAAAAATCTGAAAAAAATCAGCAAAGCACTTGATAAGTTACATAATTAAAATAGAATATCAGCAGAGCTTAAATGTTTGTATTTTATTGTATTTTTAGATTTTTATTTTTTTTGAAGGCATATGTGAATGATAAAAAGGGCATGTGGATGACACAATGGGTATGTGAATATAACACAGTTAGTATGTGAATAACACAAACACGATAGGTATATTAATGAAATTTTTTAACCAGTAAACTTTTAGACATAATTTTTAAACATTGTACTGTCATAGTTTGGCTTTTGATTCATCCACGTGTCTTAAATTGGGGCATGTGAATGACAGTAGAAAAAGGGCATGTGAATGACAAAACACAAGTAATTGTTGTTCTCAAAAAGTCATATCTGAATATTTTTCGGCTTCACTTTGAATTAGAACTTACAAATGTAAGCCATAGGATTATTCATTATCAAAATTTATTTACATATACATTTTACATGCATTCTGTGGGGCATGTTAATGACAAAGATAAAAACACTTGCCTTGAAAGTTGAGTTTAGCTTGCTTTTTATCAAAAAGTAATTGCAGAACAGCAAAATTAATCCTCATCAAGGAATAACAAAGTTCCATGCTTTGTTTTAAGATGTGTTGCCAGATTTTGGAATAAAACATTTCAGAGAAAAATATCTATACTTTTTTGACATATGGATGACTGATAATCGCTGGGACAAAGTTTGGATTAACTTTTAGAGATATTATTTTCATATTATTTTGCTTTTTTTGTGATTTACATCTTGCACACATTCATGTTTATAAATAAAAAACTCTCGAGAAAAAAAATCACTTATTTTTTTTTAAATCTATATTCCATTGATTGTGAAAATTGCACCTATGGGACAGGGTATGTGGATGACATTTCAATCTAATATCCTTTTTTTTAAATGAATAATAATTAAATATTGACGTTGTTGATAACGGAAATTATAGAACAAAAGACGCATAAAAATATTCCCAAAATAGTTTTTTATTAAATTAAAAACAAAAAGAGCAATCAGTATGGAACACAAATGCTAAACTATATTACATATTGATGCATTATTAGTGCATGTTATCTTAACGGATATTCAACAGTTTTGAAAATCAGAGAGAAATCAGTTACATATCATGAAATATAGTGTAAGCTTTAGTATTAATGATAGTATTAGGTATACTGTACTTAATACTATCCAGCAACTCAAGTTAGTTTGATTACCTCTAAAAGCGTATTTTTTTACTTTTTTTAAGTATATTTAGGTTTGTTATTTTTATATTACTAATGATTTACAAGAAAGTTGCAACAAAAGATTTGTCATTGTATTTAATAAAGCCACTAAATCTCGTAAGATATACATTACTATGCATATTACGACACAAAAAATTTAAATAAAGCTATCGCTAACCGAAACTAGTTATATTAATGTTGTTTTAGAATTATAGTTCTTTACGCACCTACTCAAAACGTGTAAATGGTTTAGTTAATTCAAAGCCAATAACTGTACTTATTAACTTATACACACAAATAAAAAGTTGTTATTTTTAGGTTAATATACTTGTACTAGGGATGCACTGTTAAGCAAATTAGCTGATTACCGATTACCGATCAATCAGTTGGTGACAATCGGCTGATTAATCGATTGAGCCAATGAATGATCAGGATGATTACTTTTGATATTTTCAATTTTGCTATCACTGTTTTTTTTCCCCCTTTCTTTTACACATTTCCGATACCAGGAATAGTTACTGGGTCAATCCATGTGAGATCATACAGACCATGTTGCTCACTATTTTTGATTTTTAAAACTTTTTGCCTGTTAATTAACTGTTATATTGGGAGCATGAAACAATGGTTTAAAAAATTTTAAACCTTCAGAATTTTTTTTGGCAAGCACTTTTCAGTAGCTGCGGAAGCGACTTTTCGTGAAAAGAGTACTTTGTGAAGATGCTTATAACTTTTTTATTTATAAATATATCAAAATGATTTAAAAACCACTTGATTGAGCAAAAAAGGATCTAAATTTCTATACCAGTTATTTTTCTGATAATTAGTAACAAATTTGTGTAAAATTGGCATAAAAATAAGATTTTTTGTGTGAAATTTTACATTTTTGGCATAAAAATATTAGTAGAAGGAATTAAGACTCACCCTTACTTTTTTTCCCTTGAATAGATATCTCATAGGAATATTCCCAGAAGTAGTGTGGAACATTTGAAGACATTCCTTTTTTTTATATAATTTGTCAAACTTGGCATTTTGGAGAAAAAATGCTAACTTTGAGATTTAATATCTGAAAAGGGACTGAATGAAAATTTACAAAAATTTAACTGGATAACCTTCTTATAGTAGTAAATATGTAGAAAAATTGTTATGAGTGATATCGTTCTAGTTTTAGAGATATGGAGCCGCGAAGTTGACTGAAAAATTTCATTTATTTTGACGCCAAAAAATCATCACATAATGCAAAATTAATTATTCTCATAATATTAGATGAGTTTTTTGTAGTATAAACTAACCCTTTTACCAAAACATATAATATTTAAATTTATTTTCCATTTACAGAAAGAAATAATTTAGATAGGGTGAGTTCTGGTAAGTGCGTCCACGGGGTAAGTGCGTCCACTGGGAATTATATGAACACTGTCCTGAAATGGCTTCTGAAACACATCGACTATGTTAGATAACTGTCTAATGATAATTTCAATAGGTAGAATTCAGGCCTGGATTCAATAGACGAAGCACAATCAGAGACAAATTAAATGTCTTCAAAAAAACTCTAAAGTAAAGATTGAGAAGGTTTTGTTTCAGTTTCTCTTGTAGTCATACCGAGCAATTGAAGTCAAGAAATGCAAGTTGTTTCTTTTGAGTAATAGCTACTAATAACATACATGGGGTATTTTGATCAAATACTCTAACTAAAATTTTTTTGTATGACGGTACGCACTTTCCCTTTCTTTAAAGTAAGGTGGGGGTAAGTGCGTACCATTATGATGGGGCAAGTGCGTACCACTATCATGAGGCATATGCGTACTATTATGCGGAGCAAGTGCGTACCATTATGATGAGGCAAGTGTGTACCATTACGTGAAAAATTCGACTCTCGTAATTCACCTTTAATTTTGCTTATAACTCTTTTATAAGCCGATTATAAATCCGACGTCATTTCCACCAAGTATTTATATTTACATTGAATGGAGCATAAGATTTCAATTTTATTCATTACCTCTGAAATATATTGGCTTTTAGGTATCCGTTAGTAAATTTTTCGTTGAAAATAGCGATCATAAGCTATACTTAATTTAAACCAGAAATGACAAATGAAGCAATGAAATTAAGTGAAACACTAAATAAGGAACCAACTGATTCAAAAAACGAAGGTGGAGTAATGAATAAATTATATTTAAGAAAATTAAGAACACCCTGTGAAAAACTATTTCAATGTACAAGAAAAAAAAGTACAAGTATCATATCATGATCAATTATTTTCTTTTTTTTTGCTCTTTATTTTGTATTTTTTCTTACTGCTGCTGATTCTAATAAGAAAAATATTTTAAAACCGTATTTATACAAAAAAAAAGAAAAAAAAACGACTTGTTCACTCAGGTCGCCTAACGATCTACCATAGAAATAGAATTAAAGAAAATCACAGGGGTACGCACTTACAACAAGGCTATTGGACGCACATGTCTCATCTTACATTTAAGAAGGGGTAAGTGCGAACCCTGGCTTAAACACGGACTGATTAATGTATTAAACCAAAATAAACTATGTAGAGTATAAGAGATTATTACTAAATAAAAACAACTTATATTTGCTCACTTGATCTTATTAAAGGGACAAAGGAAGAATCACAGACACAACTCTCTCAATCTTCAAATCACAGTTGTTCGCAAGACATATGGGATATCACTGATTGCGTTTCATCCATGCAAGCAAGTGCTGATCTCTAGTATTAGGAATTATCCCAAGGCAACTACCTAACATATTTAATATGTGCCAGAAGTTTTTTCCTGCTCATATTCACATAATTTAAGGTGGACGCACTTACCCCGCTAGGTAGGGAAAGTGCGTACCTTAGAATAGGTGTCATAAACCAGGTCACAAAACCTATGCTTATGGTTTATTTGACATATTACATGCTTGAAAATCTCAGTAAAGGATCTGGAAAGAAAACTAAAAAAAAATTGTGAGTGTACAAGATTTTTCAACACAGCAGCATCCTTGAGAACATGAACTTTGAAAAAAAGGGTACGCACTTACCAGAACTCACCCTATTATGCTTTTATAAATACATTTTTTTCTACGTGTTAGTCATTAAAACATGATTTTCCACTCTAAAGCTGGGCTTTCACGGTCTTCATGCATCTAGTAAGCAAAGGACAATTATAGTTTTAATCCAACCTACAACTCTTCATTCATTTTTAAAGTTTAAAGCGTTAAAACCCCCCTACAGCACCAAAAAGTCGCTCAAAATCCAAATTTAAGCTCTAGATCCTGCCATTTTCCGTGAGACTGCGTCTGCATAACAGCAGAAAATGGCGGACGTATTTTCGCGAAAAAGGGTAGGATCTAGAGCAGTGTTTCCCAACCTTTTCAAGCTCATCACCCCCTTCAAGATGCTGACTGACACCTATCGCCCCCCCCTTCTTTTTTCTTCCTCGAAAAAACCATAATTTGGAGCAAGTGAACATCTATAATATTAAAAATATAAGTACCTAACTTAAATTTGAAGTAAAATGTAAGCAATAAAGATACTATAACTAATCACTTTTAAACTAAAAATATTAATGAATAAATAAAATACCTTTATTTTTTTTCTTTCACGAAGCGAACTGATATAATCATTTGAAGGGAAACATTTAACTAAGATCATTGATGTACTTATCAAAAAACAGAAGTACATTTTTCAAGAAATTATTTTCTTTTGTTCGCTGGAATCTGGGTAATTAAAATCATTGAAATAAAAAATTGGAAGGAAAATAAATTGAAAATCCGAAAATTCATAAAATTGACAGTGAATGATAAAATATTCACTAAGGTTAATCCGAGGTGCAAAGAGGAAGCGCTTGAACTTCAATTTGTTTCTTTCTTAACGTGTAATTAATTGTCTGAACACTGAACAAGCGGTTTCGTACATATTTACAATTTCGGTTTTCGTTACCCTTTTTTACTGCTATTTTCTCTTCTAAATACCCATCGCCCCCCTATCGCCCGTTAAGAATTTACCGGTTCTTTAGGTACTTATATTTTTAATATTATAGATGTTCACTTGCTCCAAATTATGGTTTTTTCGAGGAAGAAAAAAGAAGGCGGGGGGCGATAGGTGTCAGTCAGCATCTTGAAGGGGGTGATGAGCTTGAAAAGGTTGGGAAACACTGCTCTAGATCCTACCCTTTTTCGCGAAAATACGTCCGCCATTTTCTGCTGTTATGCAGACGCAGTCTCACGGAAAATGGCAGGATCTAGAGCTTAAATTTGGATTTTGAGCGACTTTTTGGTGCTGTAGGGGGGTTTTAACGCTTTAAACTTTAAAAATGAATGAAGAGTTGTAGGTTAGATTAAAACTATAATTGTCCTTTGCTTACTAGATGCATGAAGACCGTGAAAGCCCAGCTTTAGAGTGAAAAATCATGTTTTTATGACTAACACGTAGAAAAAAATGTATTTATAAAAGCATAATATCTAAATTATTTCTTTCTGTAAATGAAAAATAAATTTAAATATTATATGTTTTGGTAAAAGGGTTAGTTTATACTACAAAAAACTCATCTAATATTATGAGAATAATTAATTTTGCATTATGTGATGATTTTTTGGTGTCAAAATAAATGAAATTTTTCAGTCAACTTCGCGGCTCCATATCTTTAAAACTAGAACGATATCACTCATAACAATTTTTCTACATATTTACTACTATAAGAAGGTTATCCAGTTAAATTTTTGTAAATTTTCATTCAGTCCCTTTTCAGATATTAAATCTCAAAGTTAGCATTTTTTCTCCAAAATGCCAAGTTTGACAAATTATATAAAAAAAAGGAATGTCTTCAAATGTTCCACACTACTTCTGGGAATAGTCCTATGAGATATCTATTCAAGGGAAAAAAAGTAAGGGTGAGTCTTAATTCCTTCTACTAATATTTTTATGCCAGAAATGTAAAATTTCACACAAAAAATCTTATTTTTAAGCCAATTTTACACAAATTTGTTACTAATTATCAGAAAAATAACTGTTATAGAAATTTAGATCCTTTTTTGCTCAATCAAGTGGTTTTTAAATCATTTTGATATATTTATAAATAAAAAAGTTATAAGCATCTTCACAAAGTACTCTTTTCACGAAAAGTCGCTTCCGCAGCTACTGAAAAGTGCTTGCCAAAAAAAATTCTGAAGGTTTAAAATTTTTTAAACCATTGTTTCATGCTCCCAATATAACAGTTAATTAACAGGCAAAAAGTTTTAAAAATTAAAAATAGTGAGCAACATTGTTTAGTTTTCCTGTATGATTTCGCATGGATTGACCCTACTTCTTTATTTCTGATACAAGATTTGTGTTCGCTTTAGATTTGAGTTTTCCCATTTTTTACAGAATATCTTTATCAAATATTATGTCAAAACTAATGAAGCCTGAAAAATTACCAATATATCGGTACCTGGCTCGACTTTCAGTTCATTGGCGTTCAGGAGAAAGAAGCAGGACATAGATAGATAGAAAGATTCTCAGTTTTTAATATAAGTAGATAATTGGGGAACTTTTCTTGAACACAATGCTTCTTTCTTTGAAAGAAGTAACATAAAACTTCGTTCAGGGAAGTAAAAATAATATTTCACATCGGTTCATTAAATGACAAGTTAACCATGAAAGGGAAAAAATGCTTGTCGGAATTTGTAGTCTATAGGTCTCTCATTGCCTTTACCTCATCCAATTATTTTAATTTTATCAAAAAGATTAATGGTTTTAATTAGTACGAAAAACGACGTTAGTATTATGTAATAGAAGTACCTGGCACAAAATAGCACACATATTATCTGACACAAAATATCACATTTCTGCCCAAAGGTTAAATCATAAGAGAAACATTTTATTTTTTTATTAAAAAATCCTGACAAGAGAATATTGGGTTTCCCAGTTTAAATTAACTTTTAGCATGCAGAATCGATAATGTAAAATGATTAATTTAATACACAACATCTCCCAGGGTATGCTCGCAGAAATCAATAGCAGCAGCTGCCAGAAGTATTATTTTAGCACAGGGTGAATGTGAGGGTAGTTAGGTGAGCGAAAAATATTTCTTAATTTTGTCCAATACAACGCTCACCGTAAATTGGCAAAGCATAAAAAAGAGTATTTTTACTCATAATAGTATTACCATTATCCTGTTTCTGATACTTTTCTACTTGATAAAAGAAACCGTAGGATATTGACATAAAAAAGTAATTGCTTTAGTGTTTTCCTTGGACATGTCATAGTTAGTACTTTTAAAAGATTTATTTAGCGCCTTGAGGGAAAAGTGTTTCTGATTTATGAAAAGCATTGCTAATTTTATTTACTAACGATTCATATTAATACTTTTTTAACTCTTAGGTAAAGTAGTAACTTTTAAATCGACTTGAAATTTCAAGCTCCTTACGTAATAATAGTTACTTTTAACATTACATAACGTATATTTTTTTGCAAAACATTTAAATATAATTTTAACATTTATTCCAGTTTTGTGATAAAAAAATTCCAGTAAAACTGAAAAAAAAAAAAGAATTTATCACAAACGCTTGCTTTTATTTTAAGACATTTTTTCAACTTTTTTTAAAATATCCTTTTACGCGAGAAAACGATACTCACTATCCACACAACGTAAAAGCTTGTTTTTAAAGGTCAACTGCGTGACTTCATTTATTTTGTTTCAGTAATACGAAACGCCTGTTTTAATTTGTAGTAATTGCCAAATTAAATTTAAATAATCATCTATAAATAAAAAAAAAAGATATAAGGTTATTTTCGCTCTACAAATACAACCGGTTATCGCGTAAAATTATGCCTATTTTGATGCCATTTGTAAGAGCAAAAAAAATGTTTCATATAAAATAAACATCTTAAAAGTAGTAGCATAGTTACAACATTAATATGAATGCATGCTATGGTTCCGTATTATGCAAAGATAATATAGCCTACGTGTAATAGCTAGTTACATGTTTCTATTTTTTAATCAATAAACGAATTGATTACTACTTTTATTTTACCGCAGCTAGTTTTTTTTGACTTTTGATAGAGTACCTGGGCCACCATTACCTTTCATCCCTCTCCAAGTGCGGGACCGAACCACTGGTCCTGAGCTTGCGCCCCCCCCCCCCTGGGCGGTGGCGTTAAAGCTGTACACACGCACACACACACACACACACACACACACACACACACACACACACACACACACACACACACACACACACACACACACGCGCGCACATAACTACAAAAACACTTACTCGCATCTACACGTACGAAAATTCATGATTGTAAAAACTTTAATTTGAATTTAAAATGTCAAAATTAAAATGTTTTTTCCCTTCAAAATTAACGAAGAGATGGACTTCATTCTGCGGTACCATTTCCAGAACTTTTTAAAAAGTACTGCTAAAAGGACAGATTGAACCGTTAATTATGATTTCAAATTACTACTTACTGGTTCTAAAATCATAAATACCTTAATTCGTGTACAAGGAAATGTGAAAAATAAATTGCCATAATTAAAATTTCGTTATGAGTAAATGAAGCGCAACTGAATAAATTATACTTGAAAGAGACGCAAGTAAAATTCACGTACACTCTTTTAACATTAGTGCTATCGATAATTCAGACCGCAGTACACCACTTCAAAACATCATATATCATAAAATATGTACGCATTAAAGCATCAGTAATTAATGAAGCTCCACATGATACCGCCTCATTTTATATTTCAAACAAATGCAATGTTTGAAATCACTTATTTGCAAAGAATAAAAAGTACGACCCCAAAGTTGAAACAATAACGCTTATTTTAATTTACGACTGTAAATGAAGCTACCTCAAATCAATAAATTATTAATATTTTCAGAGACGAAGTTCGTTCGTTGTTATATGTTTTAGATGTTTTGGAAGATTAACCCATTAATGCCTGACATTTTTTTTTTCAACCATACTTTGTATACTGGTTACAAATAGTGTTTAATGGACAGGAAAAATAATTAAAAAATTATCATGCAAAAAATAAATTTTTTATTTAAGAAAGAAAAATCGTCCCTAAAAAGGGACGCTAGGCACCAGAGGGTACATACTTTTTTTACCAAAAAATTTTTTCTGCCTACGACGTAATACTGAAAATGACAATTTATAAGAAGAAATAAAAGCAGCAATTAACATAAACTGGGAAGTAAATTCAGAGAACAAGGAAATATTGGTGTTGTTGAGTATGAAAGTCAGCAAAACATTTGTTCTGCAAACCTACGTATTGCATTTGCTGCATTCCGATAAGGTATTTTACTTCAATGGGCACATCTTACCTGAGTCTTATTTAAAGCAATATAACAACTAGCCCCATAATACCTAACTCAACTCTCTTGAGCTCAATGCATGTTGTACAGCAGCTTCTAAAATAAACATGAAGAGCGGCTACCACCATTTTCTAGAGTGGATCAAAAACCGGTAGTTCCCGACATTTGATGCATGGGATCTTTTTCCCTATGCAACGTTTGTATTGAGCAACCATATATATTTGGTTCATCAATTTCAATTACTTTCTTTTCGCTATTGACAATCGCTTAGCCTTTACAATAGGATAAACTCCGTGAAGATTCAATGCAATAGTTATGACATTTCTAGTATTCACCGAACCAACGTAATATTATTTTACCTGTCATCGACATTTATTCTAAGCTTCCTCTCTTTTCTTTTTTGAACAACGTAACTTTAGTTCATGAGCATTTTTTAATCCGATTCTTGCACAAAACCTTGCTGAGACAAATAATCACGTAGGAGCGCAAGAGAGGTAAATAAATTCTCACAGTAGAGATAAAAATTGGCAAGCTCAGGGAATTCTGAAATTAAATCTGCAACCCCCCCCCCCCCTTTCCCAAACAACAGACACATATGCAATCCTTGAATTCTTCATCAAGGTGAAATGCTAAGCTTCTGAAACAGCTTAGGGCTTCTTCAATAGTCAGACTAAACAATGATAAGCACCTAAATGCATAATGGAAAAGTAATTAAATACAACGAATAATTAGTGTTTTAAAGAATTACATTTTTGAAATAGCTTTCTTTCAGAATTTACCTTGAGTATTTTTTGTAATTAAAAAAAAAAGAGAAAATATCTAAGAACATGTATAATTAAGTTTATATATATTAATTAATTTAATTTAATTAGATTTTGAAAACAAAATAAGTTTTAAAAATGACAATTATTATCAGTTTTTCAGTCTATAAACATTTACTAACTTCTTTTGATATGAATTATAGATTCTATGCAAGAAATCAGCAACGGTTAAACAATGCAGCCTTTGGTGCCTAGCGTCCCTTTTTAGGGACGTTCTTAAATTACTATAAAATCCTAAAAAAATTTAAAATTTACAAAATTGCAAAAAAAGGTAAACTAAAACATCGATCAAAGTAGCGCATATATCAAACACAGATAGATTTACTTGTTAATAACTTTAAAAACTTAGCTTTTTGTTCTTGAGATTGTGAACGATGTAATTTTTGATAAAGATCATAATCAAATGGCTACAGATCACACTTTACAGCGGTTATGTGCTGAAATCTGTTAATACAGAATTGAAGCAATACCAAAGTAATAATTGAACACAATTATTTGGTTGAAATGTTAATTTTTGGAAAATTCAGACACACTTTTTGGACCGTCCCTAAAAAGGGACGCTAGGCATTAATGGGTTAATTTTGCATTTATCACAGTTACTTTTATGTAGTACATGAGGTACCCTTTCAAATGCTTGATATAACTATTTTTAGTTCTTAACAACTTATTATTTTTTCTCTTACGCAAAGTTCTCATGAAGTCATATAATTTTTAAACACTAAAGTAATATATTTTTTTTTGTTTTCTTGAAAAGGTAAAAATAAGTTCTTTATAATAAAAATGCATACATATAATCACTATAGCCCAAGTAGCACACTTCGTTTTTTAAAGGTTGTAAAATGGTTATTAACGTTGTCACAACCGCTTAAAAACGTTTATAAAACGTTTAAAGGTTATTTGTGCTACCTGGGTAAGCTATTCACACAGGTAATACGCTTAAAAAGCAAGGTCGAAAAACTGTTTAAACTTTTATTTTACAGTAAAAAATTTAGGACGCATTCGCATTAAACATCTCACAATGCAATTTTTGTACGTTGCAGTTGTCTATTGCTACATGTAAGCTACCGTCAGCTTTGTCGTACTATCCACAAACTGCAATTTCATTCTAATTTGAGCTCATATCAGTCTCGAAAAGGTAAGAAAACCAAGTTGGATGCAGACAATATCTTAGAGCGTTTGAAATACTCAAAAACATATAAGAGGGTTAACCCTTTAAATGCCGCACTACGTTCCAAGTACAAAAATTTGAGTTGCTGCATAAAAATAGAACTCTTAAGCATCCTTTTAGACAATGCAAAAAAAAAATTCAAAAAAAAAAAAAAATATCCTCGATTTTGGGCATGTTCGCATTTGGGAACATTGGCATGTTTTTCCTAAGGCTTTTAATCGATTGCGCTTTACGCTCGCTGTAGTTCTTTTGCAGTTATGCATAAAATGCTTGATATAACTGATCATATTTGACAAATTCATTTCAATTTGAAACGTTAAACATTTCAAAACATAAAAAAAGCACAATACGCACTTTATAAACAAATATTGTCGAACAAATATGTCCTTTTCATCAACGTCCAATTGTTCTCCTTTCAGCATTGCATATAGTTCTGTCATTTTCGATAAATGACCCAATTGGTAAAAAATTGTGGAAAATTTCAACCGGCGATAAATTTGCCAATTCTGGAAATGACTCACAGAGTTTTTTATGGGTTTTCGTTTCTATAGTTCCATCAAAAGATGCATTTTTCTCCAGTTAATTTTGTTTTTAGACGAATTTCTCTTTCTCTTGGATTTTGGAGAAGCTTCTGAGGTAGATGGGGCATCAATAATCGTGTCGTCATTGATACATCATTTGGTGATTTGCGGATGAATACTTCTATCTGTCCGCAAACATCAGCAGGAACAACCTTATCAAATTCATTGTCATTAACATCTTCTTCATCTGTTATTGCCCCGGTCTCATCTGGTGGCAATTGGCAAATGTCTACAACAGAATCTGCTGGTTCATCTAAGTCTGATAGGGCTTGAAAATATTCAATAGCTTCTTGTAAAGTTAAAAACTTTTCTCTGGAACCCATTCTTTCTACGACTTCTAACAACACTGTCGCGATCACTTCTAGCGAAACAGAAAGCGGAACCTCCACAAGGAGCTAAAAAAAAAGAGTAAAAACATTGATTGGGGGCCGAATCTCTGGACAGTCTCAAGTGACAAGGAAGGGATATTTATTGCTAACAGGTTGTAGCTTGAGCGGGTTGCAAGAGAAAAGCTGTAAATATCTGCATTTCTACGTGCAAAGGGATTTTTCGACATCACTCCCACCCAAAAACTGGAGACGAGGGGGAGGGGAGGGGGCAAAAAGGGGAGCAGTGGAAGGTCTAAAGGCCACCCACTTTCTTTTTCAATGCGTCAAATGAGGTTGTTTTCAATTCCAAAGCTTTCACTGATCATATAACCGAACTTATGAAGTGGCTTGAATTACCGGATTTTGTAGCGT
>JAXGGA010021566.1:0-16378 GCA_038373865.1 Uloborus plumipes | reverse complement strand
TTTCAGTATTAAACTTGGTAATAAATTTTAATGTCCAAACATGTTATAAAGGAAAATGTAGTGACGTGAATATTAATTAACACTTTATTTGTCATAAAACAAGGCTTCTGAGAAATATTAGTTATTGTATGCAATAAATTTAAACGGAAGTTAACTAAAGATTGTAGTCTTCGTAATTTTGTGCGGTAAGGAACATTTTCTGTTGTACTGGATAATTTAATTGCAGTATATACTTTTAATATATTTTGATTTTCTGCATGCATTGAAAAAAATATGTTTTGACGCTGAAAAGAAAATTTGCTTAAAACTTTTGAAAAAAGTAAAAAAAAAACGAATAAAAAATTAAAGTAATCAATATTACATTTGTCAAACATCAGATTTGCATACTACATAACTCTATACTAATAAAAACAATTGGCAAAATTATTTTTTAAATGTAAATTGTGTAAAGTATATGACGAAAAAAAAATCCAGTGTTTTTCAATGATTTATTTCATCGAACAAAAACAGAAAAAGAAAATGTGTGTCTCTGTGTGACGACTCTTTACTCAGAGAATATTTAATCTTTAATAATTTACAAGTAAAGTACAAGTTCGATGACGATTTATTAAAATGAAGTATCTTTACGTACCTTATGTTTCTAACATTCTTCAAAATAGCAAGTTTGTAGTTGGAACATTTTAATGCATGAAACATTGTATTAGTAATATATAGAAAAATTGACTGTAATAGGATAAATAATATTTGGATCCAAATATATCAATCATTAATTTCAATAGTTCGCTAAAATTTTAATGTGTAATATAATAATCATATAATGATCAAACAATAAATAATCATACATAAGAATTATGAAAGTGTCTGAAGGCTGGTGCCCTAATCACATATGGTTCTCCTAAATATAAATAATGATGTTGTAAAGTTTATATTTTTGCAAAACCTACCCATTATGAACATGCATGAAAAATATGCTTACTTACATACTACCCTATCAATTATTTTCATGAAAATCAAAATCATCGACGTATGATAAGCAGAGCATATCGTACCAAATGTATCATAAAGTAGTTTTTCAGAATGAGTGGAACAAATTTTGCAACTACTTGATTAGCCCAGGTAGTCGGTACGTAAGCACCAATATACACTGGAGTGCAAAAAATTAGGACAAGACTGTTTTCTCGCTGCACTAAAGCTTAATAAATGAATGCAGGTAAACACCATATGATTTTCGAGACGTAAGAACAGGGGTAATTTAAGAAAACTTCCCAAAAAAGGAATTAAAAGTAGAAGTAAACTTAATTTAAAAAAGTAGAACAAAGCACAATGCGACGTAAAACATTCATGTTTCAGATATTCAGACAGTTAGTAGAGGATATGAGCTTCTCTAACTACTGTGCAGGTTTTAAATCGGGTGCTGATGCTGAGTAGGATGGCTGCCCATTCTTCTTGAAAGGTCAATTGCTACCCCAGAACTGTTACTGGCAGTAAATTACCTACATAGAAATTTTCATGCATAATGGATGGGGTTCAGTTCCAAAGATATTGACGGACAATCTATGAGTTCAGTATTCTCGCTCTCCGACAGTTCATTGACAGTAATCCTGAAAAGGACCTAAAGCCCGATAGCATTTAAAAAAAGACTTACAGAAGGATGGAGATCGTCTTTTATAATAATGAGTTCCAGTGGTTTTATCCATTTAAAGGTGTGGGGGTTTGCAAGACTACCAATCATGATGTCTCCTCAAGCGAGAATTTCGCAAATTTTAATCACGTTGAAGATGTTATTGAGTGCTCTCTGCTCTCTCTACATGTGCATGAGTCCAGAATAGCCACCCGGAAAAAATCAACTATTATCAGAGAAGATTACCAAACTTATGAAATATCTGAAATATCTTACACATTTTAGAGTTTACGATATTCCATATCGGTAAACAGACGTTAAAGGTGCACATCGCACGGGTCATCGAACTAGCAGGTAACTACTGTGCTGCCTCCTGGCTGCAGTAAGAAGCGATGTCATTCAATAGTACATTGCATGTGCTTTACTATTTTTCACTCTATCTGATGATAGTTCTTTTTTCTGATGGGCAATATATTGGCCGTTTGGCTGATGTGGTTGCGTGTGAGCAAGCACTACAAACCATTGGACAGATGTTGTTATAGTTAGAAAGGCTCTCCAAAGTCACACTTCGATCTAATTCTCTCCATTGATTCAATTTCAATTAAAATCGTCTCGATGTCTTCTGATAGACACATTATATGACATTTATAACAATGAGGCAGAAATTTGACTTGGTTTAAACTGATATATAAGGTGCAATTTCTCCCTCAAACATGCTGAGCTCACACAGCCAATGTTATTCCCACCTCCTCCATCCACTATGTCTTACTGCATGTCGCATATATGCCAATAAACTTGACCCTACTCAATGACCTGATTGGTCTTTCTCTTAGCTATGCCTTTGCTTTCCGTAGCATGTGAAACACAGGGCGGCTCAGCTAATAAAATCTATAAAAATATCTGTCAATTTTATCCTAAGCGATAATAGAGGAAGAAAACCCGCGTAACTTTTACTTACATCAACAGCAGCTAAAAGAAAATCCTGTATTAGTTTGCGGTAAAAGCTGCAAAGTTAACTACTCCATAAGTAAAGCAAACAAAAGTAGAAATGAGATGTAATTATACCCTGTGTAACGAGAAGAGGCGGCCAGAAGGGAAATTAATTTCCCCCTCTCCTAACTTTCCCCCTGATGATTGACATAGTTACGGCGCTATAGACCTTTCTTCCACTTATCTTTAGTAGCAATGGTTAAATGCAAATGATTTTTTTTATTTGAGAAATACAAAAACCTCCTCATGTACCACACAGTATAACATGAGGCTTACAGAAGTAAGTAAATAAACACAAAGCAAAACAAATTAAACAACAACTTAAAGAAGAAAAACAAAGGCACATTCAAAACACACACACACACACACACACACACACACACACACACACACACACACACACACACACACACACACACACACACACACACACACACACACACACACACACACACACACACACACACACACACACACACACACACACACACACACACACACACACACACACACACACACACACACACACACACACACACACACACACACACACACACACACACACAAGAAACCAAACAATTGAATTTGTTTTGTGAGTAAACTATTATTTAATCAACGTTGAAAGAATAATTTTTGAAGTATTTTTATGACGAATACTCATGATGGCAGGTCTTGCTAAAACAAACTATTTAGCACTAGATTTGTTAGAAAACATTTAGAAATAATT
Source organism: Uloborus plumipes (assembly GCA_038373865.1). Classification (NCBI taxonomy): domain Eukaryota; kingdom Metazoa; phylum Arthropoda; class Arachnida; order Araneae; family Uloboridae; genus Uloborus; species Uloborus plumipes. The sequence continues at coordinate 13,040 of JAXGGA010021566.1, read as the reverse complement.
GAGTTATGAGGATATAAACAAAAGCGTAAGCCTCTAATTCGATAAACATTAAACAATTGAAAAGCCTCAACAACAGGTATGAAAAAAAGGGTGAACTTGTTGTCTTTCGTGTGGTTTATGGAGACGATGCAAAATTTCTAAAATTGATACGCCTATTTTAAAGTAACCAAGTATAATACATTCTTTTTTTTTTAAGTAGTTGCATTACTGGATTTGACAGTAAAGCTGTCTATGATAATGAAAATAACGAATAATATTGCTGTGCATAAGTAATATTGTTTGTGCTTTTAATTCTGAATAGAATAAAGAAAAATTCGTTTTGAAAAAAAAAGGAAGTTTTTCCGAAGTCTGGTTTTTCTGATAATGGTTGTTTGCTTAGAGGCAGAAAAATCACAGCGAACAAGATTATGCCTGGAAGTGCATTCCCATTGGAAAAAAAACAAATACATAAAACAAAATACAACACGGTTTCTCTTCCTTTAAAGATTTCGTACCTGATCATTTGTGAAGAAAGCTAACATGGTGTAAAATGTTTGCTCGAGTGGAAGCCTAGAAATCCTGAACTTCATTCTTAGTTGACGTTCATTCCTAAAACACAAGAGCTAACATTTTCGGAGAAGAAAGTCTTCGACATCAATAACAAAGAGTGCGTTTGTTTCCTTTTGACTTTTTTTATTTAATGCCACTTATTCTTCAAATTCTTTCTTAAGACTGTTGTATAGAAGCTTAAAGCTGCATCTGTTTTAAGGGATTTAAATAAATACCTTAACTGGGGAGTATATATATATATATATATATATATATATATATATATATATATATATATAATATATATATATATATATATATATATATATATATATATATATATATATATATATATATATATATATATATATATATATATATATATATATATATATATATAACCTGCGAGGGAAGATATAATGTAATGGATTAATAAATACGAAACAAAAGCTGTTGAATAACAGAAGTTGCAAATAATTGTAGATACGTGCTTTATTTTTTCCGTGAATCCCATTTTCAATACAGCTACCTTATAAGTGGGAAGGCATTCGGAAAACCTTTTGCCGAATACCTTTACATCTATGGTCTAGGAGATAAAGATTTAATTAATTTTTTTAGAGAAATAGTTCCTGTAAGTAGTATTTCGTGTAATTAGATGAATACTGAGAGAAGGCTAAGCCTAAATCAGCAAGCATAAATATATATTTTTTTTAAATAATTAGCAAATTTAATATGCATGTCAATATTACTTTTAACACGGAATTTAAATGTTTATTTCAGGATAGTTCTTTTTTCTTTTTTCGTAAACTTTCTTTTCTTTAAAATTTAAGTTTTTTTCGCTTCCTTTTTTACGATAAATCTGGATAATACAGTCTTATACAATATTGTTTTTTTTTACTGTCCCTTTTCCGAACTTTCAGTAGTACTTTATATATTTGTTCTTAAATAATTAGTTCAAAAGCGAAATTAAAAAAAGATCCAAGTTTTATTGATAAATGTGAAATGTGGCTTAAACTGCAACAAAGGCGTGAAGTACTTTTTTGAAGACGCATAACTGAAAGAAAAATATAAAACAAGCAGCGATTGAGAACAACTTCTCTTAAAAGCGGAAATCTAAATTCGTTCGCTCGAGCTTAAATCTGACTATTGAGTTTTCTTTTTCATCAAATTTAACGAGGCCTGAATTATTCCTTCAAGTGAAATATTTGATACTAATTTTTTTTATTGTAAGTGGAAAGGAGTTCTTTTGTAGATTACAGAAGAAATGCATGTTAAATATAATAATAAAAAAAGCAACTACAGTTGATTTATGTACAAATATATATATATATATTTTTAAGGCTTCCCTCTTTGATGTTCTTCGTTAAGTTTTTAAAAGTATACTAAGCTCATGTGATTTTTTGCGGGGGCTAAAGTAATAAATTGTTTTTTTTTTTTCGTTAAATCTTAAACTGGCAGTTTTTATCATAAATAGTTTCAGAATTCCCTCTCGGGTACTAAAATAACGGTTGCGAGATGTTATTACTAGTACAAACTACTTATTTCACTTAAAATATATTTGTTTAAAGTTTTAATTTATTTGAATAATTTAGATACATATAGTTACAAGTTTTGTAAATGACTTATTTTTCTGCTTTAATTTTTATGCTTACTCCGCATTTTAACATTGAAGTCTATTGGCGTGGCTTTAAATAAAAGCGATATCGCCAAGTTAGCCCTAATTTTAGCGACTTATATTTTCACTAAATTTGTTTGAAACCCGCAAATATTGCCAAGTTTAGTGACATGTCTATCTAAAGTACTATCTGAGTATACTTATCCTATCTAGTACTTCTCCAAATTTCTAGTTTTCCTATGCAGGTAATAAATGGGACTTGCTATGATTTCAGATTCAGAGTTTAATCGGCTGGGAACAAGTTAAGAGCACCGCCGTTTCATAGCTCTGTGAAAAAGCTATTAGTGCTATGATTTAAGTATTGAGTTTGGATCGTATTTGGAAATAATTAAAATTTAACGTTGTATTCTACGCTGTTTACTGATATTTAATGGTTGTTTTAGCAACTGCACATATCTCTCTCTAAATATTTGTAAATGACAGTTTTTCTAAGAAGTCGTAATTGACAAGACTACCTGAAGTTGCTACGGACTCGTATCAGTATATACTTTAACTCTTGATGTGCGATTGCCAGTCGCCAACGGATGACTATTTCATTGAAAATGGCTGCCGGATAATTAAGTCCTAGTCACCAAAACAGCAACTAGGGCAACCAATCCTGTCATTATTGTTATTCGTCTTGTTCAGCGCATTCCTTTTTCTCAAGTCGTTATTAAGCGTTATCATCTCAAATTTTCTACATTTTTTGTCCGTTTCAAATCAAGTATTTTAAATTAAAGTAGCAAAATCCAAAAGCAATAAATCCTCGTGTTTTCTTTTTATTTTATTCCATTTAAAAAAACACATCCGTTTTCACAATCACTGTAAGTTTTTTTTCGTGTATCATAATCTTTTAGTTTGTTGATAACATTAATAACAGCAAAAAGGTTCTTTACTTTTGTCTTTGCTCACGTATACGTATGCAAAAGTGGGTACAATGTTTCGTGACTCTGTTAGGCAGTGGCTACTAGTCAGCTTTCCCAGTCTACAGCTTTAATAATTGCACGTACACAAATAAATAGATATAAATTAGAAGGGATGAAATAAAAATAGTTACTTCATATTTACGAATAGACACAAAATTAAAGGGAGTAAGTGTATATGGAAAAAAAAGTTTGTATAGCAAGATAACAATCTTAGTTATCTTAAGCAGTAAAGTAAGTACTCAATTCTTATAAGGATTTCACCTAACAAAATTAATAGTGTGAAGACAATGATATTCAAGATAGTAACATAATCTTTAAAATCCATCCAGTTTTTAGCAAAAGTTTGTATATGCTCCTTAAATTATCCCAAATATTACTTAAACTTAATGTAATACGTTTTAGAGAATACAACAGATTTATCCATTTATGAACTGACAACAATACTCTTGAAACCGAATATTCATTAAATATCTACTTTAAGACTGCCCTGGTTGGCAAACGAATAGACCACTGCGAGGAAGTACGTAACTTAGTTCAAAGCATCTAATTAAATGTTTCTACTTTGCGGGAGATTTCTCGCTAGAAATGCAATTCAAATTTTGGGATAGGGTTAATACTAATTAACATTATCCTGCGAATTTGCTTGTAAGTTAGCACTTCTGAAAGTTTAGTATACAATAGAAACAAAGTTGCGTTCTCATTCGCTTTCGTAATGCATATTTTACTTAGTTTATCGTACCCTTAAAGCATTTTTTAAATTATATTAAGTGATATATATATATATATATATATATATATATATATATATATATATATATATATATATATATATATATATATATATATAGATAGATATAGATATAGATATATAGATATATATATATATATATATATATTTATTTATTTATTTATTTATTTAATAATGGTATACATTTTCATACATAACTTAAAATACAGATAATAGTTGAAAACATGTCATATTATGCGTTTTAGGTGATATTAATTTTGGACCGAGATAAAACGCGGTAATATATAATTCTGGAAAAAAATGTAGCTCAATTCATGAATATTATCTCATGCCCCAAGAGGCTTCTTTCTTTTGAATGAATAAAAATTTAAAAAAAAGCAAATAAATAAATAAAAGCATTTCTTACTTTTAGTATCAAACGCCATTTTTATGCGTTTTACATTAATTAATAAAATTCAATATTTAGTGCTACACCCCTTCTCCTCACTCCCCTTGTTTCTGTTAAACGTTGTAGCCTGTACCATGTACACTCGCTGGTTTGGTCATACATTTAGCAAACACTTAGCAGACGCTTATTTTTAATGAGACAATAATGTGCATAAACCAAAGCTTATATACATGTTACTTGCTGTTAAGATTCCACTATTGGGAAACGAAAATAACTGTTTTTTAACAAATCAAAATAAAATATACTAAATCAAAATAATACATTGCAATTGTTTAGTACTTTGAAAAATACTATTATAAAAATTGAAAAATTTGGCTATTTTATTTCACTTTTCATCCCCTTTTGCGGCAAGTGTTTTTATTATTATTAATTTAAAAAATATTTTACCAGTTAATTGCTCACCCGTCCTGAATTATTTTAAGTTTTGGTATAAAAAATTCATAATCTCGAAGGTAAATACTATAATGTTTTTACAGCTTTCTTGCATACTAAGTTGCATGAATCTCTAGATAAACATACACACGCTAGAAATATTTTAAACGAATACAGTATTAGAAAAACTGTATGTGATTACTAAAACTATTTTTTTTATTCCCATTAAAAATCGTGGATGTGTGACAACTAATGTAAGAATTTTGCTTTTAATGACAAAAAGGGTTAACTTGGGCGCAAGGTTCATGCAATCAATTTCATAGAATTTGTAAATTTGGATATTCTCTCTATTAACTAAGCAGTGAGCATACGACAGTAATGAGACGAAAGAAATGCATGTAAATGTACTTTGATGCTCTCCTATGTTTTATTTCACGGTCACATTAACAGTGTGCGTTTTAGTGTCTCTCTTCATTTCATATTTTTCTGTGTATGCTTTTGTTGTATTTGAATTCTTTACAAAGTTTCACCTTTCACGCCAGAGACGTTTCTTTTCAGTTTAAGCCTTAGGGCCTTTGGCACGAAGCTTTGGTAACAAGTTTCAGTTTTCCCCGCTTTTCAAAGTGTTCGTGATTTTTATTCTACTTTGCCATAAAAGTATAAAAAAAGAAAGAAATGAATGATCAAAATTGTAATGATGAATTAGATGTCAACAATTCGATTAAAGCTTTGTAAAAAATACAAATATTTTTTAGTTAGAAATTAATTAAATATTTGAATAATGGAGCAGAAATGAAAAATTTGATAATCGTATTCAGGTGAGCAAGTTTTCGTTTGTTTATTGGTCAATCTATTATCTTACTAACTTTTAAGAGATCTGGTCAATTTCAAAAAAATGTGTTTGATCTAGGACAGACTTACTTGTTGCAATATTTTATTTTGTTTCGAACATGCTTAGTTTAATTTAGAACTGTAAAAAGGCAAACAAATAACAAACAATCTTATCACTAAGACCCTAAACAAAATAAAGCAAATCATTAAGTTTTGTGCAGGTTTAAAGTATAAAACTTTTCGCTCGTCCTTTAACAGCTTCTGAAAAATGTTCCTTTATAGTTGAAATACACTGCTTTAAGAAAATTAACATTAAGTGACACATTTAAATTGAGCAGTAATTTGCCTTCCTTAAGCATTAAAGCTAATTTATAAATTTACAGAATAAAACCAATTGCGATATAATAGCGCAAACAAGAGCAAGGCCCTTTTGAAAATAGCAACTAAATCTTACAGTTAGAAGGTTTATCATTGTACTATAAGACCTTTTTTTGGGGAGGGGGGACTTACAAATTACAAACATGCCAGTGAGAGTTTTGCAACCGTATGTTAGGGATGCAGGGATGTACTTCTGTCATACATGAAAAAAGCTTCTCCTTGAAAACATATTTTAAAAAAGCGAACATAAGGCTTTTGTACTGTGTCGTTTCATAGATTGGCTGATTTTCTGCATTGGAAATACTTCTTTTAAATATCACAGAGACGCGGTTTCTTACACTCTGTACTGTAATTTTAACGTTGCCGTTTTTCTATTTCCTTATGAAACTTAATAAACGTCCGACAGTATTCATTCAATATCTTTATTTCTTGACACATTATAATAAAACATTACTCTTCTTGAAAATCAGAAGATAAATAAGAATGTTTGGGTATCGGTACAAAGTTATTTTTAAAGTAATTTTATCAGCTTAAAAATATTTATAAACTATTTTTATAAAGATAAATTGAAAATTTCCAAACAATGTTTATCAATCTAACAAAACCCAGATTGATGCTAAAAAAACAAGAACAATTTTTTTCCACAGAATTGAAACCTAAAAACTTACCATTTAGGATGCATTAATAGTATTTATCATTAAAACATTAATAAGGTTAAATACACAAATAAATAAAAGACCTTCAAGTGACAATAGAAATATTTTTAAACAGCTGCTTATGTTGAGATATCCCATTCACCGCTTCAACATTTTAGCTGGAATTATGTGACCATCATCCCTGATACTCTGGTTAAGCAACCTGTTACAAGCAACAAACACTTTTTACAGCCATTATGCATCAGTTATAGAAATTTCTATTTTTCCTTTCATCATAATTCTTATTTGTTAGAATTTTTGGGATTTTTAATTTATGAAAAGATAATATTTCCATAAAAAATATGTGTTGCATATTTATTTTTTAAATAGATAGCTAGCACTTAGATGAATCGCATGACGGATATATTTTCTTCATAGCAGTGGCTTTCAATGTTACTTTAATAAACGGTAACGTTTTGCCAGGTAAGGCCTTGTAGGTTGTGAAATTTCAAAAAAATGTAAAATTTTGAACCACGTTTCATTTAACTTGAAAACTACAGAAATAACGTATGCTTAGCAGAACTTTCCGCAGTACAAAGTACCAGTAAGTATAAAAACATGTAAAGAGCATTTGTTTTATCTTAATATTGTTTTTATTTATAACTCATTTCCTCAAACAAACATTTTATAACATTTTATTATTTATTTGACAGTTAAAGGACAAACAAAACACAACAGGGTATCATTTTTGTAAAAATTTTTTCATCAGAAAGTAATAAAAATTCGAGCAATAAAAATATTCCTTGTTTTTTCTCTCACACTTATTCAAGGAAGCATATTCTAGTACACAAATTATTAACTTATTTTTTCAGTCGTTTTCGAGTCTGCATTATATTGGCATATGTATAAGAAGGCAAATAATTTAAAATGCACTAAAGGTTTTTTTTTAACAGTAATTGACTATTAGCATTGCACTAAGCAATATTTTAAGAACGTATTTCTAAATCAAAATCAAATTTATAAATAACCCAAATTTTTATTGTGAATGATTTTGTAGAATGACTAAAAAATTTTCACTAATTATTACAAAATAAAAAAAAAAAAAAAATTGTAAGGGCCCTGCTCCACATCAGCGTAAAACACGACCGAAAACGAAGGCAGAAACCGAAAATCTGGGTATTTTCCATAGGAACACTATATAATCCATTTTACGTTTCTGCTTTACGTCAATATGGATCAGGGCCCTAATGTTGCAATTAATGAAAAATGTCGAAATGTAATAGGTTTTATTGCGTAAGCAAAATCCTGAATAAAACAATGTTTTACTCTAGATTTTTATTCTTCGCATGGTTAGTGCATGTTGAATCATTTGCGGAGGCAACTCATCTTGTTACGGGATGTAAAAGTTACTGAGACACATACATGCTATTTTTATACAAATGACATTTAAACAAAATACACTTAAAAAAATTAAATCCCTTGAAAAAAACCTAATGAAATTACTGAAACTTATTCAATATTATTCAGATATTCGTATTTGTTTAATCAATTTTTCATCAAATTTGTCAACTATGTTTCACCTTATTAAAGTTCCACCAAAATTAAAAATTTATGGATTAACAAATAATGACAAGATTAGAAATAAAGTTGCAAATTCTTTCCAACCAAAGCAAAGTTTCTATTAGAGTGATCGAACATCCAAGTACATTTCACTAATTTCTTAGTGTAACTATAGATAGTTCCACCTCTGACATTACATTAATATGTTTTGATACTTTTGCTACAAGTGCATTTCTAAGTTTCAAGTAATGATCTAGATATAACGGTATTTACAATGCAAGCTACGATACAATTTCAACGTATTGTACAAAAACAAAATTAAATATAGTGATTTCAATCATTTATTGAGAGGCCTTATTTCCCTTAAGATGCACGGAAAATTGTGACAAGAAACAATATTAACTTAAGCTGCAGTGGTTTATAGTTTGATTTGTTTATCAATGCTTAACAATCTCCCCGTTCCTAACGTTTGCATAGTCAAAGCTTTTGCTTTTTCAGTATTTTTTGTTGATTCCTGTTGTGCTTTTGAAAAGTTTTCATCATTCTCACATTAAACTTCTCTCCAGATGCTGAAAACTCTAAAATGTAACACCACAGGGCGAATTAATGAAAAATCTTTAATGCCTATAATATCATTTAACCAAAGAAAACAAGTACAAGAAAAAAAACCCCCTAATAATTGGGAATTATTACTTAGGAAATGTTTGTGTACATATTTTTTACACATACACTATGTGCCATCAAAAATATTTTGCAGTAAATACATACGTCGCTCTTTAAATATCTTGCACAACAGTAACAGTGAACAAGTTGTGGTTTTTACAGTATTTTCTATATAAATATATATACATACAAAACTTGCAAATGAAAAGGCAATGTTGTCAAGCTTTTGCCTTATGAAGGAAAAGGACAAACTATTTTCTAAACAATACTACCATAATATTCTGAGTGTACAAGATGCGGATTCTATTTTTGGGTTCCTACTAAATGTGGCGGTACACCATGTGGTGGCAATATACACTATAATTTTAGTTATGCGGTTTTAAACATAATATTTCAATATATTTTTGCATATATCAAGCTCTATAAGAAATCTACCTTTTAAAAATGCTATTAAGTCATAACATAAAATATTTTACAAGATTAGTAAAAACATCTGTACCAAAGCTTTGCTATAAGTTAATATTCAAACGAGGGATTTTAACAATTCTCGTTATTATATAGCATTTCCAATTGCTACTTCTTGAATGTTTAACTATTGCATGCATTTTAAATTATTGTACATAATTTTTTCTTGCTTATTGTTTGCTTTGGAATTTACATTTAAATCTGCATTTTCCTAATCGGGTAAGATATAGAAACGTAATAAGTATTGTGAAACATAAGTACACTTCAGAAAATTATATATTTCTATGAATCTTAAAATTTAATCGTTTCTGCTACAGCTAAATATGTCTGTCTAAAATAATAAGAATTTATATTTTCACTAGCGGTACCCGCACGGCTTTGCCCGTGGTATAAAACTAAAACGTCATTTGGTAATAAATTGATATCGCAGAAAGAATACTCAATTTTATAATTGAACTATAATTCCTTAAAACTATGATATAAAAATAAGACAAAAGAGAAAATAAGAACAATTTTGTTATTTATAGAAACCAACAGAAATCTTACCAAAGTTTAAAAGAAGAGGGAAGTTTTCTTTCCTAGCTTTAAAAACAAAACAATACATTTTTCGAAATGAAACATTGTAGAAAGAAGGTTGCAATACGGCAATTTATACGATATTTTTATAATTTACCGAGTTTTAATTCCTTAAAAACTGAAAAAAGAAAAGCGGACGATTTTTTTACAACAGTTAAAATCAAGTCTGGCTTTGAAGAGATGGCACTTGACTTCTCCTTTTTTTCAGAATTGTCTATTTTCATGAAGGGGTGATATGCAGATGAAAATTGAAGAATGGGATTCACAATTCGTATTGGCCAAAGAGATAAAACATTTAAATTTTGCACGGTCAAGGCAGATGTCTCATTGGACAGCTTATAGTCAACGTAAGTGGGTGGGTCTTTGTTTCACTTCTCCCTGCACCATTGATCAAGGACTGCAAAGAATCCGATACTTAATTTGAATTAAAAATTTGCGAAATTAGGGTTACAATAAAGAATATACTGCTTGTCATTTTTACTTTTGTAGCCAATTAAATGCAATTACTGCTGCAAATTACAGTCCAACAATAAATAATCACATTGCAAAAATATATTTGGAGCACTTTTTTCTTTTAAACTCAACTGATCCTAAAATTTTGTGTGTCCAGTCATAGAAATTTCGTGCATTATTCTTCACAATGATAACAAAAACAATAAACATCGACAAACATCAACCAGCAAACGATAAATTAAAAGCTAAATTCGTTCACTCAAGTCATTTACTGCAATTTAAATTAAAATAAATTAATAATGAAGTAAAATATGTTTTGCAGACGATAAATTTAGAATGGTTTACTATCATATTGTCTCTTTTTTTTTGACCTCATTTGGTTAAAAAATTATTCCCTCTTCTTATAACTTGTCAAAATGTCTCTAAACTCACAAAAATGATACGCGTCAGTTTCTTCCTTCTCTACCTAATTTTAAGGAAAGGACTTGATTTCTCATTTGATTGACAGGTGCCATTTTATAGCGGTTTTATTATATTTCATTTGACTAATTTTAATAAGGCTTTAAGTTTGGATTGCTACAAAAACAAATATATTTTTTAAATTATTAAGGGAAAAAAAACGACACAAATAAACGAAATAAAAACGTAGCCATGGTAACAATATGAAAAGTTGATTTCCGTTGATAAAATACTTCATTTCATCTTTATTTTCAAACAAATTTATTCCCGAGCTTAACTATTTTAGAATCGTTTGGCTTGCTTTGCTGAAGGTAAACCTTGAATTTCCGGGATTATAAAAACAATTATTACAGCTCTTCTAATGCTCGTAGAAACTTCAAACTGACATCCTTTTTAGCAGAAAGTTTCAAGCTTTCGAATGACATAAGACTTGAAAATGTGTATGAAAAATTTCTTCCCTATTTTATCGAATTTTCACCAAGAATTAGAATAGAAAAAGAACGAAATAGAATTTTCAAAAAAACGCTTCGTAGTGCATAACCCCATGCTACAAATTAATTTTGTGCCAAATTTCATGAAAATTGACCGATCAGTTTTGGCGCTACGCGCGTAACAGAGACAGAAAGAAAGAAGGAAGGAAAGAAGGAAAGAAAGACAGACAGACAGACCCACCTTCAGCTTTATTATTAGTAGAGATATAAACGGCATGCAACTTTTAGCATTAATTAAGGATAATGTATTTTTTTATTTTGCTATAGTAAAGGACTTTCAAAGCAGTGTTTCTCGTACTCTAAAAGGAATATAGCAACATATCAATTTAGCTATGGGTCTCCATTATTGGATTAGTTGTTGCAAAGAAATGCTTTAGTATTTCTTTTTATTTTTCTCCCGTGATTAATATTACTTAAATGCAGCCAATGCAATGTATCTCTAAATGTTATTTTTTATTTTATTTCAATAAATATGCAAAGACAAAAGAAGAAGTGGGCGTCTTCCATATCTTTTTCTTCGTTTACAGAAGCTGAACGCATGCTGTTATTTACATAAATTTAAAATTATCGTTGCATTAACCTATTCCGACTAAACTAAATATTAGATTGTTTTCATTGCGTATAAAAACTCTCAGATAACTTTTTAAAAAAACGCATGAAATCTATCTTTAAAATAATTACATTTATAGGTAATACGTAATACTGGAAGTAATTTGCTTTTTTGTTTAGGGAGAAGAGGGTTACAGTTGACGTATAAACGCTTCTGTATCAGTGAACTATAGTACTTTAGTTATTTTTCCAATGCAGCAATTAAGTAAACAAATAAATGTTCAAAAAAAGATGGGGGGGGGGGGAGAGCTAAGCGTGTACTAACGTTATTACGCTGCAACTACTTCAAACTGATACTGTGAGTTTTAGGTCTGTTTTTTTTCCTTTGTAGTACAAACATATTTACCATTACATATAGGTATTTAAAATGAAATTAATTAATTAATTAATTAATTAGTTAATTAAAGCAAAATATGTATGCTTCAGAGAAATCCCACTTATCTCACAGCTATCAGATATGAGTATACATGAGTTCACTACAAAAGCAAATAGAGCATTGTTGTTTATTTTAAACATTTTAAGCATATGAAAGAGGAAAAAAAAGAGAAAAAAAAAGAACCTTAATTACAGTTAATAATGATATCAAACATTTATTTTTATCTTAGATTTATAAAAAAACTTATCTAACTATATTTTAAAAAGTATTAAAAAAGTCTAACTTTTTTTCCACGTAATTATCAGATATATTTTTAATTCCTTTCCTAAACTAAGTTCATACAGATAGGGAAGTAACGTTATAGAGGGGATTTTGGAATTTTTAAATAGTATTTCCGGTTGTGGTCTAATTAGGAGAACCAAAATTTTATACTTAAGTAATAAAAAAACCCCGTTACACACATTAAATGTCAACATTTTGTGAGAAGCCCAGCTTTTTCTACGTACGCTTTATGCAGCGATTGTACTTTTGTTCCTGGTTTTTGATAATGTTGTTACACGATTGCACAATGTATATATTGTTGCAACTGCGATTTGTGTTTGTCTTTTAAGTTTTAATTGTTATTTTACTGTCGGTATTTTATTTCTTGTTTTTTCGAATTTTTTGAACAGTGTACTGACTTACATTAAGCTTGACTACTTCCATGGTGGGCGAAACTAATCATTAGTAATTTAATGGTTGTTCAAGTTAGTAAAATCTTCATTGCGCTGGGTTTATCTATTTTCATCCCATAGTTGTGAACACTTTAGGAACAGAAGGAAGTCTTACGCATAGCTAGGGTGCAACGTTGACCTCCAATGGTGAAATC
>JAXGGA010021565.1:0-16379 GCA_038373865.1 Uloborus plumipes | reverse complement strand
ATTTACGGTTAATATGGATCTAATTTGTAGACTGTGGATTTCTTTATAATCACACAAATAGATTTTAAATGTGACAGCTTGAGAAAAAGCGCACCAAACACTTGCTTTTTATTTTCTTTAAATGCACAACGTCTGTTTAAATTGCGCAATAACTAATAACAATCCAATAAACATCATGACGTACCTGAATCGTGAGTTTGACACTACTGCTTTGAATGTTGTAAATAATAGAATTAATTTGTCGAAAAAATCCTATGTAATTTAGTGACAAAGAAGTTTCTTGCTTAAATAAAATGTGTATATTTTGCTTACTTAAGAATGTGTTTCGCTTATTTTCAACACTACCCTGAAAAGCCGGATTTCTGTTTATCCGAATTGCCTATGGCCCCGGTTCCAGGTGAGCGGAGAAGAGCTACTGCAGACAAGAATATTTCAGAACTCATTTTATACTCAATTTTCCAATAAACTGCGAAATGATTTGTCTGTTGCCTAATAAAAATTTCTAGGACCTAATATTATAGTTTTTGTCAGTATCTGCTCATAAATGAGTTTCTTAACCTTTCTTAGCTTAAGAAATGATTTTCGTTCCGTGAAAAATGTTACTTCTGCTAAGTGGTTAAGAAACAATTTTTAATTCAAAACATTTCTAATTGCAAGAGAAAAGTCTAGAAAAGAGCATAAGTAAAATATACAGCATACACATGTTTGGGAAATAAAAATAACGTATTTAACTATTATTAAACGTTTTAAGCTCAAGTTTCACATTAAACATTAAAAAAAAAAAAAAAAAAATTGCTTGAAGCTTTTAAAATGTATGCCACGTCGTTCGTATCACATTTAGTATCCGTTGTTATAAATAAGCATCCTACCAAAAATGATACACTGCGATGCAAAAGTTTAGACAAAATGCAAATATACCTACTCAGAGCGATTTCTTACGGATGAAGGATTGGGGAAACGGCTCGAACTGACGAATCGCCCCTTAATCCTACGAAACTTCAACTTGAGCCAAAAACAGCACGTGATAGCTCAAGTAGACAAACAACTGAATCGGAATGCATAAAAAAAACCCAAAGTGTCCCAAAAAAATTAGGCTTCCACTGTGATAAAATTTTCTGCAACCTTGACCTAAACATTGCAACTTGTTTCACGAAGCCATTTTGGGCCAGATTTTTTGCGGGATCCTAGCTCCTCCAGATTTGGATCTTGAAAGCTAAAAATTTGCACAGGTTAGTTTCATAGGCATGTCTACACCTCCGTAAAATCAAATCCAAATCGGAGATGGTCGAGTGGGGACGATTTGAAAAATTGGTCCAGTTGACGTGGAATGACTCAAATGCGATTTTCGAAATTAAATATATACAGGAGCATTTATGTTATTTTTTGTTAAACTGTAGTAGAATTATATACTCTTCCACAGTGACAAACAGCACAAAGGAAGATGTTAAAAAATATTAATAATAAGTCATGGATACTACACGGAGACTGTAAAAAATGAATTGTTTTTACAGTATAATACAACTAATTTTATAGTAGTAAACTGAAAATTTCTAATTTTATAGTAGTAAACTGAAAATTTCTAATTTTACAGTAATAAACTGTAAAATAACGAATTTTACAGCACTAAGCTGTAAGCTGTATAACTGCTAATTTTACAGTTTATTATCGTGCATTTTACAGTTTTAAACTGGAATCTCGGCTGCCAGTATTATACCGTTGTTTTTACAGTATAATATTGCTGAATTTTACGGTAATAAGCTGTAAAATTGCTAACTTTACAGTAAGAAACTGTAAAATTGCTAACTTTACAGTAAGAAACTGTAAAATTGCTAACTTTACAGTAAGAAACTGTAAAATTGCTAGTTTTACAGTTTATTACTGTGCATTTTACAATTTTATATTTGAACCTGGGCTGCCAGTGTTATACTGGAAAAACAACAGTTCATTTTTTGCAGTGTACTGTATTCCTTCCCCTACTAGCGCAGCTCTAATTTTCTCGAAGGCTGAGTAGAGAACAGGGCAGTTCTTACCAGGGGTGCCCACAGCGGGGGATTATGGCGCAAGTTGCGCCGTCAAAAAAAAAATTTTTTTTTTTTGGGGGGGGGGATTTTTTAAAACTAATTTATTTATTTATTTAAATTATTTATTAATTTATTTTTTAATTAAATTATTTACTGATTTTTTAAATTTAAATTATTTCTTTATTATTTTTTTATTTATTTATTTTGTGTGTGTGTGTATGCTTGCAATGTCTGGAAGGGAAAAAAAGCGATTCTATTCTGCGCATAATTAGTACTTTAAAAAAATCTCTTCTCTATCTCTTCTCTATCTCTACTAATAATAAAGCTGAAGGTGGTTCTGTCTGTCCTTCTTTCTTTCTGTCTGTCTGTCACGCGCGTAGCGCCAAAACCGTTCGGTCGATTTTCATGCCACTTGGCACAAAATTAGTTTGTAGCATGTAGTTTTGCACCTCGAAGCGATTTTTCGAACATTCCATTTCGTTCTTTTTCTATTCGAATTCTTAGCGGAAATTCGATAAAATAGGGAAGAAATATTTCACACACATTTTCAAGTCTTATGTCATTCGAAAGCTTGGAATTTTCTGCACAAAATGAAGTTTTTTCGAAGTTTCTACGATCATCAGGAGAGCTGTAACAATTGTTTTTAGAATCCCGAAATTCAAGGCTTACCTTCAGTAAAGCAAGCCAAACGATTCTAAAATGGTTGAACTTTAGAATAAAATTTGTTTGAAAAGAGAGATAAAATGAATTATTTTATCAACGGAAATCAATTTTTCATGTTGTTACTATGGTTACGTGTTCATACTTATTTTTGTTTCTTTCTTTTTCCAGGGTTGCCAGCGTCTATCTTCGTAGGCTACGGCCAGACGTAGTATTTTTGATTCTACGGTAGTATTTTTTCGGCCCAAATAAGGAGCGTAGTATGTTTCTGGCAACTCTGTTTCCAATACACTAATGACTTAATTAAAAGATTTGGCGGATTTTTTTTTTTTTTTTTTCATTTTCATAGATTTCGCATTTCAGCAACATTGATTTTGGCAACGTTTGGAAACAGTAGTATTTTGTAATATTTTTTTTAGAGGAAGCGTAGTTTTTTTTTTTTTTTCCAATTCTCTGGCAACCCTGTCTTTTTCCCGGTGAAGCGGTGAAGATGCTTTGGGACCCTGCTTGGCGCGTTTTCAAAAAGTCAACTACGCCAAATAGCTAGGGTTACCACGCTTGGCGCGCCTATCGTTCATTTAGCGAGAAAAGGGTACCTAAAGCACAGATTAACGAAAAATCGTATCAATTGCGATATTGCATCGTTTTTTTAAAGTGTTTCATTTCGGAAAATGTATTGTTTTGTTTTTTTAAGCTAGGAAAGAAAACTTTCTTCTTCTCTTAAACTTTGGTAAGATTTCTGTTGGTTCCTGTTATCAACAAAATTGTTCTTATTTTCTCTTTTGGCTTATTTTTGTCCATCTCCCTTGGGGTTGCATTCGAATGTTCCAAGGGGGTGTTTTACCCCATTTGTCGGGTAAATCAGTGTTTTCAATGCAAGGTGATATGAATTGGTTAACAAAAGTGATATGAATTGGCGCGACCACTTGGCGATATATCGCCAAGCTTTTGATCGCCAAGTATTTGACGCCAATTGGCGAAAAAAATTTTTTTTTTTGATTTAGGTTCAATTTGGCGCTGTTGGCGATATTTTGCGAAAAATCCACTGAATGATGTTAAAATCGATGATATTTAGGAGATTAATCATTGTAAAACATTTTTTTGCATTGTTTCGTAGCAAACTAGGGATACAAATGTTTGAATTGTTATCTTGCTCACTCCAAGCACTATTTTAGCACTTAAGGCATCTACTAAGAAATTTACACGTAAAATTAAGTAGTGTGGGGTCCATATCAGATCTTTATATCACTTTGAAGGAATTATAGTTGAATAAAACTAAAATAGAGCATTTTTTCTGCTATATCAATTATTTTACAAATGAACTTTTAATTTTATACCACGGGCAAAGCCGTGCGGGTACCGCTAGTATACAATAAAAACCAACATCGGGACATTTTTATAATTGTAAAAAAGTCAAATATTTTTTACTTCCATAGTATCTAAAAGAACCATTTGCTTCCCGCATATTTTAATTAAAATCATAATGTGATTTCATGCATGCAAATTTTTTTGACAATATGACACAGACTTTTGAATGCGAAAGAAAACTACTATCTCCATCTTGCTTGTAATTCATTGTTATTATTTCTTTAATAATACTTTTTCTGAATTTCAAGGACTTTCGCAGTTGCTCTACGTCGTGCTTTGAAATGCAAATTATAATTGGAAACATCTTGTGTGTGTGTGTTTGTGTGTTTTAACTAGATGATATTTTTTTGTTAGTCGTAGCAAAAACGTCCTTACATTTTAATTACTGTTGTAAGTAGTTCTCTAGATCAAACCAGCTTTAAATTATTAAAAAATGATATGTAATTGAAACATTTCAATTACATATCATAGAGATACATAAAATGTTAAGTTTGTAAAAAATATATTATGATCAAAAAATAAATTAATGACACTAAAAATATGAATTTCTTTCAGACCTAATTTTAAATCAAAAACTGCAAAAAATATGTATTTTTTATTCAATACTTATTTTTCTTCAAACTTCAACATAAAGATTCTCTGGGTGTGTCTAAGCATTTTGAAAATTTGATCACACTTGTTTTGAAACTCATGTTATAACTTATGTTATAAAATGGAATGTTTCCGCTTTGTTATTAGAATGGGGGGGTTTCCAAAATTTCAAAAGTATTTTTTTCTGAAAGAACATGCTTCAAAACATAGGAATTGACCTTTTTTTTAAAAAAATGTTTTGACACATTGATGTATATTTTTTATGAATTATTTTAACCGCTGCGCAGATGCTATTCCGAAAAAAAAAACATCTGTGCATGACGTCAGTGGTGCACGTAAGCGCAAAATCTAATTGGTTGTAGTGAGATAACGAAGGTTGTGACGTCACCGATTCCTGCGATTGGACAACTCAAGTCAAGCAAAATGGTGTTAGTTTTCGAGCTGTTAGCTGCACCACTGACGTCACAAAAACCACGCCCCGTTTTCAAGGTAGGGTATTTAAAAAAAACTAATAAAAAATAACTGTTGGGAAAATTAAAGTATTTTCTGGGCCCATGTTATTTTTTTTATATCATTCTATCAATTTCAGTAACAAAAAGTAGTACTTTTGACTGAAGGAAACTCCTCCATTGCAAGTCAAAACTTAATTGTTAAAGTACTTATTAAACTGAAGTACAATGTTCATTCAGATATTTTCAGATATAACTACTGACATGCTAAGTAAGAAGTATGTATTACAGTTATTCGTATATTGTTCCTCCACATACGAGGCTAATTTGCTAAATTTATCATATAGTTAATAACTTTTCCTAATTAGGTAATTAAAATTAAATAAATATTATTAGGTTCATAAATAATTAGTAAGATTAATATAAATATATGGTCGTATGAAACTGACAGTAAGAACAAAATATTTTGCTATTTTTCTTTCGCATTTAAAATACACTGTAACTAATCAACTCTTATAAATACTTTAGAAAACATGATTGAAATAAATCTCTTTATTTTTATGGACTCCTACATTATTAAACGAACCACAAAATTCATGAGCATACGTCTCAAGCTGTTTTATAACCAGTAGTTTATTCTGCATAAAACAAGACCATCTTGTAGTCAGAACACATTTTCATTGACTATACTTTTCACATAAAAGCATTAGGCAATATTCCAGCAGTGACGGAGAGAACTGAACTATTTTTCGCAAAATATATTAAATGCACCCTGTTGGTTATTGCGACACTTATCTGAGCGCAAAATGTTATCTATACAACGCCAGATTTTATGGAAGTTTGGGAGTATTACGAAGCTGTGGTTTATGGCGTTTATTAGAGGAGAAAACTAAATATATTTTTAGAGAGCGATAGTAATTTTTAACATTTTTTTCTTTTCAATGCGGATCCATCACTCTTTCATTTTAATAAAATCAATGCAATTTTAGTAGGCAGTGAGTGCTTAGTAAAAGGGAAAAAATTCTTCAAATAATATTTTAAACCACAATTTTTGCTGTATAAAAACAATTTGGTCTCCTTCTAGAAATATTTTTGCGAACCGCACTACTTTATCGAAGGCACTTCCTTTTTAGTGAATTTTTGAAATTTAAACCCCACTCTGCAGAGGCACCTTCGGGGGAAGTATTTCTTGTCTCCCATGGTTTGTGCCGCTGCAGGGTGAGCCAAACGTTCTTTTAAACTTTATAAAAATTAGCAGAAAAGGGAGACATTATGATAAAAAAGTGCGATTTGCATAGAAGGGCATAGAAAAGGCCAGATATTTATAAAGCAGCAGAAAATGTTAGTTCAAAATACCATCGGCAGATGGCGCTGACAAGCAAATGCTTTTTACGGGAATATGTATCAATATAAAATGAAACATTAAATTTGAAATATAAATTAATTAATTAATAAATAAAGCGTGATACAGTTTGGTTTCGAATTCCGTAACTGTCAACCACGAACTGTTAAATTTAAAGCAGGGATGACAGGTTAAGGAGGCGCACTTCTCAATGTTTTCAGTTTTCATTGGCTTTTTACTTCCTGGTTGAATGTTACTCTGCATCCTCCCTTCTATTTTAAAAAAATCAGAAGAGACCTGGCGTTTGTGAAAATGAGAAGAATGTCCGCGCGACAAAATATTAAACAATGCACGACATTTTTCTCGTTTGTTTTCTAAGTGTCATTTAAAAATTTAGTTTTGCTAAGAAAGTCGTTTTTTTTTTTTTTTTTGGTTAGAGTGTAACTCTTGTACTAGAAAAATTTCAAACCCGAAACGGACTAAAGACGAAGATCGGTCTGCTAAATCGTATAAAATCAACAAGAAGTTCTGTCAAGAACTAAATGAGCCTACTTTCCCGTACATCGACATCGGCATTCTCGCATTTGATCATTATTCTCTTGATTATCTGAGACTGAAAATTATGTCAAACATACCTTTTTAACACTTAGAGTTGATTTCGAAAAGCAAAATATACCCCTCTCATCAGATTAAATAGACACGTAAAAAATAATTAACGAATAAATAAAGTTTTGTCGCACTTTTTTAAAGAGTGTAACTATTACAGTTCCTCCGTAGGGAAAATCCCCCATCGTTTTCAAAATAATAATAATAATAAAATAAGATAATAAATAAATAAAAGTACAAAGAGCATCAAAACACATTTTATCAAAGAAAGAAAAAGAAAAACTCGTCCGTTAATAAAATGTTTCAAATTTCACTGTTAATCCGTTGCCAGTTGTTAAATATAAATAAAGAATAAAATGTTCTCGTGAATGAAAAATTTTTGTTAAAAAAATTGTCTGCCAAAAAAAATAATAATAATAATACATAAAATAAAACAAATGAATAAATAAACAAAAAATAGTCTGCACAGTCAGTCATTTATTTTCTGAGCCTGCATTTCCGCCATGTTTGCGGAATTGGAGTCAGAATCAGAGTCCTCACAGAAGATTACTCAGAAAAGTACTTTACAAACATTATTTATCAAAACCGTTTTCTTACAAAGTTAGTTTGAAGGAAATCCGACTTTCAGTTCATTATCAACATTCAACTTAAATTCCCCGTAGACGCTAATGTTATTTTTTTTTCTGAACGGTTCAATATTGAACAAAAAACGGTTCAAATTAAAAAGCAAAATATGGGAATGTATGGGAAAGCATCTCCGAGATCTTTCAAACAAAAAAAAGTTTATTCCATTCGGACGGTTCACTCAAAAGTTATTAGGTGGGGAAAGGTTGCGTGAACGGTTCAACGTTGAACGAAAAAATTCTCAAATGGAAAATTTAAATACGGTAATGAAGTATCCTTGCTGAGATCCTTCGAACAAAAAAAAAAGTTTATTTAAATCGGACTGTTCACTCAAAAGTTATTTGGGGTGACAGCTTGATTGAGCGGTTTAATGTTGAATGAAAAATTGTTCAAATCGGAAATGTAAATACGGGAACGAAGTATCCTTGATAAGATCTTTCGAACCAAAAAACGTTTGTTCAAATCGGATGGTTCACTCAAAAGTTAGCATCGCGGGACAGGTTCTTTGAAAGGTTCAAAGTTGAACCAAAAATTGTTCAAATCGAAAAATCAAATATGGGAATGAGCTGTACTCGCCGAGATCTTTCGAACAAAAAAAAGTTTATTCCATTCGGACGGTTCACTCAAAAGTTATTAGGTAGGAAAAGGTTGCTTGAACGGTTCAATGTTGAACCAAAAATGTTCAAATTGAAAATTTAAATACGGTAATAAAGTATCCTTGCCGAGATGCGTCGAACAAAAAAAAAGTTTGTTTAAATCGGACTGTTCATTCAAAAGTTATTAGGGGTGACAGCTTGTTTGAACGGTTCAATGTTGAACGAAAAATTGTTCAAATCGAAAATGTAGATACGGGAATGAAGTATCCTTGAAAAGATCTTTCGAACAAAAAAAAGTTTGTTCAAATCGGACTGTTCACTGAAAAGTTAGCATCGCGGGACAGGTTGTTTGAACGGTTCAAAGTTGAACCAAAAATTGTTCAAATCGAAAAATCAAATATGGGAATGAGCTGTACTCGCCGAGATCTTTCCAACAAAAAAAAGTTTGTCCAAATCGGAATGTTCGTTCAAAAGTTATTAGGGGGGGGGACAGACAGACAGATCGACCGACCGACCGACCGACACACAAATTCCCCATCTCAATACTCTACTTTCAATTTTTTAACTTTTCGATATTCATTTTACCTTTTTATTTTTTTAATTTGGCGATATTTTTGGACTTGGCGATATTTTTTTAACTTGGGGATATTTTTTGGACTTGGCGATATTTTTTAGATGCATTAAGCTACTTTTAATACTTTTTTTGTCTTTTTTTTTATTTTTAACGGGAAAGTAGGCTAAAAAGGGCTATTACTGAGTTTATCCTTCATGCACGATGGTACAGTGCAACATTATGTTAATTCGAAAGAACAGTCCTATTCTCACCTAGTGTATGCTACATTTCAGTGTGAATGTCCTTTGCAGACTTTCTTCGGAGAAACCAATACTTTATAACGCTCCTCAACTGCACAGTCATAAAACTTGAGTCTCTGTCATGTTATGTTCTACCTCAACTTTGAAATAACTAATAGAGTGGGAAATAACTTACATTTTTACATTAAATATTACACGATAACTAACTTTCTTATGTTTTTTTTTTTTTTCAATTTTCAACTAGGAGAAGGCAAAGCCCAGAACTTTTCAGTACATTTTCGTATGGTTATTATTCTTCAAGAGTATCTTTCATAAACCCAGCGTAATTAGTGAAAGCCAAGTTTACATGGCTTTTTCAATAACCTGACCTCTACCCGATTGATTTCTGGTAGAGTGGCTACTTAACATTACGGTTGTACCACTCACCTCTTAAATCATTGGCTGAAGTTGAATATTTATGTGGTCATGAGAATTCACTGTTTATTCCGCTATTTTGCATTCAGCTATAACTGGTGCTGTGTTACCTCGGGTATCTTATGCAGTATGAAATGAGTATCACCCTGGTTCTTGGCTATTCCTGCATGAGGAATCCAGAATATTGATGAAACTGCAATCTCAGGATGTCATGACCGAGCTTTGGGTGTATATGTTTCATGTCATGCAGTGTTATTCAGAGCAGCAATTCTCAACCTCTCGTCATCGATTTTATAAACAAGATACTTTCATGTGGTACACGAACAGGTAATTGAAATTAATGTCATTTTCCATAGTTTTAATTTTATTATTTTTATTGTAATTATTATTTTATTTTTGCATCTCATTTCACCTGCTATATTTGTTGTATAAATATTATTTTTATCTTATGTTCTTCTCTTGGAACCCGAAAGAGTACCAACTGATGTTTAATAGCGAAAATATTGATACTCACAACTGCAGGTTATGTTGAGCAATTATCATAGTAAGAATAAATAAAATGAGTGTACTGCTTCTTAAGTTTTGGGCTACCAGCTCCCTCTACTGGTAACATTTTTAACAAAGTATTTTCTGCTTCTAATAAAACATCCGACTTTTTTGTGAGCATCACCCAACCCCCCTTTTTCTTTAAAAAAATCACATCTCTATCATAATTTCTTCTCTTTTTTTATGATTATGCGTTAACGGAATTTTGGCTCATTGTATATTAAAGGCATGCGTATTCATTTTTTAAACATTACGATCTTAACGCTACAATTCTGTTTGAACCAAATTAAAAGTCACTACTTTCTGGTGTCGTTATTAAGAATGTAGTATTCCTTGCAGATATTTTGAAAATAATAGAAGAAAACAATAGTTTTGAAAACTTATTAAAACTGTCTCCAGAACCATAACTTAAAGGGTTTAAAATGTTATTTTGAGGGTGTTGGATGTAAGAAAAATGTAAGCTTCCGTCAAAAAAATAACTCCACAATAAAGTTAAAATCTAATTGTGGCATGTACAAAAGGTACAGACGAAACATAAATGCAACGCATTCAATGGAACATCACGCAATGCCGGAAGCAAGTAACGAGCCCTGCCCGTCAAGAGGAAACAGATATCCTATTGATAAATTGGAGGAGAGAAGATGACTTCCTCGGCTCTTCCTTATTGATCACATTCTCTTCATCTCATGTCGTTCCGTGGAAAAGAAAAGCTTCCCTGTAAGAGAGAGAAAGAAAAAAAAAACATAAGCTCATCGCGAAGGTGGAATTCATTAAGGATGATCAGTAGTACAAAAAAACTAATGTTCTGTTTGGTTTCTTTTGTTGCATTGCGGAAAAGGTTTTTCTATGTTTTATTCAACAAAACATTTACTGTTATCGTACTGATACCGATTCCTTTTTGCCGCAATACGTCGAATTTTGAGATAATATATTTTGGGAAAACATATAACTGCTCTTATGGTGTTTGCGCATTATTTTAACTGCAGAAAAATTGTTGGTATTGCGGTTATTGACTTTTGCAATAAACGTCTGCTATCATTATTAACTTGTTACAGTATCTTTGTTTAAACATAAAAATTTCATAAAGTGAATAAAATTGTAGTTGGGATGAGTCAGTTTGTATTACTGCAGTTGCAATACCATTATTTCTCTATTTATGCAAGGTGTTTTTATTTTTAGCCTATTTAATGTCTGTTGCATTTATTTTTTCCCTAAATCAAAATACCAAAATATTTACCAAAAGAGAAAACTACATACATGCAGATAGAAACTTGTGAAATTTTAACAAGCTTGACAATATTGAAAAGATTGCAATCTCAAAAAGCCTAAAGAGATAAAACATCAATTAAACTGACATATAGAAGCAAAACTAAATAAATAATAAATAAACCTTTTTTTTAAAAGAAATTCATAACTGAATCGAAGTGCATTGGTAACAACCTTTAAAAGTTTGAAAGTGAAAACAAGTTAAGTATTTCGAGGAAAATGTCAAAAAAATATATTTTTATGCCATCATTCTTCCCCACAATGTAGAACAACGTGCAATGACACTTAAAAATACAGTGGCAGTTGTTTGTTCCCGAAGAGAAATGATGTTTGGAAGGATGATGCATCGTAATCAGTGCTAGACATTCCTGGCCTTGAAATGAATCAAGAGGACACATCGTTAAAAAGAATGGAAGTTTTTACGGTAATTGTTACTGTAATACGTAGTGATTACCGTACAGAAAATTTTGACAGTGAATTGTACCGATAAAAAAATTGCGATTGCAGCGCCAATTGATCACCACGTGACTTACTGTGAAATGCCGATGACACCCTATTTCCGAGCTCCTGCTGTGTCTTATCTGGTACTGTGGATAGTAAAGCAGTGTGAAAAAATTGGATTCCGGGTTTGATCCTTGTCGTTCATGTATCACGCTTTTTAATTATCGTTTTCTCTTCCGTAAAATTTTACAGTAAAAAGATATTTTACGGTGGAAAATACTGGCAACATGGATGCCAGTAATTTTTACCGTAAAATTTCAGGAATGTTTTTAACAGTGCAATATTGCTTTCTAGAAATGTTTATATACTAATTTTTATCTCATCAATGAACAAAAGTATCAAACAACTATTCAATAAAGCGTGAAATCAAA
Source organism: Uloborus plumipes (assembly GCA_038373865.1). Taxonomy (NCBI): domain Eukaryota; kingdom Metazoa; phylum Arthropoda; class Arachnida; order Araneae; family Uloboridae; genus Uloborus; species Uloborus plumipes. Next base: position 4,211 of record JAXGGA010021565.1, on the reverse strand, counting down.
TCCTTTAAGTCATGATTCATTTTACCCCACTAATGACCCATTTTACTCCATTCTATGGGATAAAATGAATCATTGACAACACAGTTTCAAACTTATTCATCAGTATCCATATTTTGTTTTTTCCGCGATATTTCACTTAAAATGTCCTAAGGAAGAGTCATTTGCATGTCCTGAGCAGTTTATTCACTGGTTGAATCAATATTTTTTTTGTTGTCAAAGCCTGATAGTAAAATAGCTCTTTTTTGATCACATTTACCCCACCTGACCCTACTCTAGTAATTTTAACGCTTGATGAAACTTTACACAAGATACGTGAAACTTTCCATCAGCAATGAGACTTTTCTTAAAATTGGAATATCTTGCCCGTCATGGGGCAAAGGGTGCAAACACAATGCAATTTCATCGGAAAACGACAGAAACCATTCCCACTTATATGTAAATACATAGATTTCACAAAGCCAGGGGGAGGGGGCAATTGATCCTCCTGACCCCCCCCCCCCTAAATGACGGGCCTGTCCCAGAAGTTGTGTAATGTTACTACCATAACAGTGGTAGCCTTACACATTTGCTACAAGGCAAAACCTTATAGCATCTCCCTAACGCGCGAGCGGTTACTAAATTCACACACAACTCACCTTTTCTCCCAGCCTTACCGGAGAATTTTTCTTCTTCTCGGGTGTGGCAATTCTACTGAGTTCCTGTAGCCAATCAGGGACTGAGAGAAAATTTTAGTTTAGGATTTTGGGAGATTTATGGTGTGCTTGCTGTGGAGGCTGTTTTCGCTGGGTGTTTGCAGTTTGAGCCGACTTCTGGCATGATTGGGTAGTGTTTACTTTACGATTCGTTTTGCTCTGGGGGCTGGGTTTGCATCCAGCCCTCAGAGGATTTTTTTTTACCTTTTATATGAGAAAGCATACTTTAGCTGAAGATTTTTTTCAGCAATTGTTTTCATATATATATGTTCGATGATATAACCTTCTTCTGAGGAACCCTTTTTATAATGTAACCTCACCACTTACTATCTAAAATATACTCAAGACTAAATCTTTCCGTTGCAAAGTGAAAAAATCGTCAACTGGTGATGAATTCGGCTGTAGTCAGAACTAAACTCACGAACTTTTAGTCATATTTTACTAAGTGAAATTCAACTGGTGATGAATTCGGCTGGAGTAACTGAACTCTCGAACTTTCGCTAAGTGATATTCAACTGGTGATGAATTTGGCTGGAGTAACTGAACTCTCGAACTTTTGCTAAGTGAAATTCAACTGGTGATGAATTCTCGAACTTTTACTAAGTGAAATTCAACTGGTGATCAATTCGGCTGGAGTAACTGAACTATCGAACTTTTACTAAGTGAAATTCAACTGGTGATGAATTCGGCTGAAGTGACTGAACTCTAGAAAATTTAATCATGATCTACTAACTGAAATGGATTGTAACGGGCGATCCACCATCCGCGTAAGTGTTCATTCCCATGGGTACCCACTTTCTAATCTAACGGTCATTAACGTTTATCTTAACTTTTGTTGCAACATTTAACATTAATTTGAATATTTGATACTTATGAATGTTTAAATAAATAAGTGATTAAAATGTATATTCTTGATTATTTGCCTATTGCATGCTATATATTAATTTCAGAAATTTAAATACTATATGATACATCTATTCACCTATATGAAATAATTCTGTTTGGTATTAATAGTGAGATTCTGGTGAAATACTAATTAATTCTTTTCACGTAATGCAATGTACTAACCACTTATGATTTAGAACATCGTACCATTAAATTGGTGCCCTTTCACCGCAACACCATAGCATAAATTGGTGCCGTTTTGGTCGATACCTTTGAGTATCTCTTAGCAACATTTTTTCTGGTCTCCACGGAAGGCCCTTTACTACCACGCTCAGGTTGTTTGCCCCCTTCTTCTTCCTTTCAGGATTCGGCAATTCATTCGGCTATCTAGTTGCGGAAAATTTCGAGCTTACGCAAAATTTATTTCATGTTATGAAAACTTTAATAAATGATAGTAGCAGCTTGATAAATACATTTCCAAAGTTTTACCTTCATGATGGGCTATGCTAAATGCTTCACTTTAGTTCAAATATCATAATAAAGCCAAGAACGTTACTACTAGCTCCATTCTCCCCTACGCTAAATGTAAACACATGTTTGTGAAAATTGCAATACCATGAAGGACTTGCGCAAATGGGCCAAAATTATCAGCAAATGCAAAGTAGGGTGTGATATGCAAATGATTAGAATTCATAGTGCATGCGTACGCTGAGCAGCGCCCTCTGAACGCCGGATTTATCCGAATAAATAGACGGCTGCAGCAAGGCGTGTATGGTTAATGGTGGTTATCTGCTTGTGATAAACGTTAGCTCAGACGTTGCTTATGCCTCTTTGATGAAAAAGACGAGGTTTCAACAACTTATGGAGTTTGAACGGAGAAGGATCATCGGCCTTCGTAAACGTGGATTGTCTTTTCATGAAGTAGCCGCTAATGTGCAGCAAAACAGCAGCATAGTGATGCGTGTTTGGAAGCAGTGGACGGACGAGTGTCGGACAGCCCGGAAATCCGGGAGTGAACCCCGAAATGTGACGTCAGCGCGCGATGATAGACACCTGACCCGATTGGTGGTGACGAACCGTACAACTTTTTCTAGACAACTGACAGCACAGTGGACAACAGCTACAGGTGTTTCATTGTGTGCTTCATCAATTCGTAGACGTCAGCTGCAGCGTGGACTAAGCGCAAGGACTCCTTTATACAGGATACCCTTCACGCTAAACCATCATCGCCTGCGGCTACAATGGGCCAATCAGCATAAGGAATGGCGTACTGATTGGCAGTATGTAGTGTTTTCTGACGAATCCCGCTTTAATTTGTGGTACCATGATGGCCGCATTCGCGTCCCATGCTAGGGCCGTGAATGCCATCTTTCAGAGTGCATTATCGAACGTCACAGTGGACGAGCACCTGGCGTTATGGTTTGGAGTGCCATAAAATATCACGGACGATCTCAATTGCAACGAATTGTGGGTAACCTGAACAGCAACCGGTATATCAGTGAAGTTCTACAGCCCCAAGCTGTCCCCTTCCTTCAAGGTTTTCCTGATGATGTATTTCACCAGGATAATTCCCGCCTTCATGTCGCTAGGACTGTTCAATCCTTTCTTGCATCGCAGCAGGTACAGCTTTTTCCCTGGACAGCGTATTCCCCGGATATTTTGCCGATTGAACATGTCTGGGATTTCGTTGGTCGGCGTCTCGTTCGTGATCCTCGTCCTGCTGCTTCTACAGACGAACTTTGGGTACGCATTCAAACAGTATGGAATGCTCTTGATCAGGCATACATTAAAAATTTGTTTGACTCCATGCCACGTTGCGAAGCAGTACTTATTGCAGCGCGTGGTGGCTACACAAAACACTAAATTCATTTTTTTTTTTTTTTTGGCTTTCTAAGTTTGATTATTTATTTGTACCACTATCGCTCAGCCGTGTATTAAATTTCATTCAATTATAACATTTCTTAGTTGTTGCAATTTTTACAAACATGAGTTTATTAAGTGAAATCGGATAGGGAACAAGACAATTTTCATTGTTTATATTTATCCCAGTTAACAATATTTACGTAGTAAACTTTACTATGAAATTAAAATAGCATTAAAAGTGAAATTCATAGTTTCATGCTTATAGTAACATTCCGTAAGACACATTAAATAAGTAAACCATTTATTTTGCACCTAAGGTGCAGTTATCCTAGTTTAACCTTCATTAAACAATAAATGATCATTGTTTAATTTTTAACTTGATTTTATTAGCCTAGTTAAAACGTACGGATTTTTCATAACTTTACATAGTTATTCAACAGAAATGGTGTCATTGAATTAAATCTAACAAAAATTAGTAATTCCAGTATTGACGAGTTCCAGAAATAGCAGAGACCAATATTGAAAAATATTGTTTAGAAATAAATCCAGACTTGCGAGACACATATTTATGACAAAAATCCTCTACAAATATGTCTTCAAGATTTATATCCGAAGCTTAAGAACACTTTTCTTTGGTCACCCTGGCTCATGAAATTAATAAATATTGTGTTGCTACGCTACGTTATTGGAAGAACACTTCCTTTTGGCCTTTCAGCGAAGCCAGAATCTTCTTTGCTTCACCTGCTCTACTTACATTTTATTGCCTTCGCC